>JABJVR010013569.1:0-43103 GCA_025773905.1 Chitala chitala | reverse complement strand
ATATATATATATATATATATATATATATATATATATATGCACACAATTACAATAAAGCAGAGATTTGTATTTCAGCGTGTAACTGAAATACCTAATTTTCCTATTCCTCTACATGTTACCAGCAATGTTGAAAACCAGGCATTGTATAGAATGTCTTTGAAATCTAAAATTCCTGACATTTTTAGGCTTAGCATTCTATAGATTTCCTAGGCATTCTATACAATGCCTGGTTTTCACACATTTCCAGTAACATATATATATATATATAGCAAGCTTTAGAAATGACATTTGATGACAAAATATGCCAAAACATTTAATGACACATATCTTTCCTCTCATTGCTTACTGCATTAAGGATGAGCTCTGAGACTTTTTGGTTACAGTGCAGTTCCAGGACACCAGTGCCAGGACACTGTGGAGGCATTGGGAGCCATCAGTACACAGCAGGAAATAAAGTCAGCGCAATAGTTTTTGTGGTTAGAGTTATAATGAAGACCTGGTGGCCTATAAAGGATAGCCTTGCCATGCAAGCCAGGCATCTTGTGTCCAGATTGATGCATTCCTCTTTATTCTTCCCATTTTCTGCTCTGTACAAATTTTGCAGTTTAACAATGCCAGAGAGAGAAGCATATGTTGTCTGTCAGTAAGAAGGAAGAGGAATTGTCTCAGTCTGAGACCTGTTTGCCATCAAAGCTACATCACCAGTGATCAAATGTTTTGCATACAAGAATAAATTACTCCACTACCAACCACATTCTATCAAGCCTCAGAATATACATACACCAGGAATTTCTAAATTCATGGGTTTTTACATGACAATACTTTTTTTATACCAGAACAGATTGACCAAGCAATGGCATGCCCCTCCCCAAGATATTCTTCTGTTGTGGAGAGATCTATATTGAAATGCATGACTTGGAATGACATCAGGAAGAGACAGAGGCAATGTGAGAGCTGACCTTTTCTCCAAAGATTCTTGTAGGCGAGCAGTAGGGCAGCCAAACGCCTGACATTAATGCAGACGGCCATGCCGAAGGCTGCCTTCATTTAATTTCTCACAAGAGGCCCCTATACCAGGCCCAGACTACCGGCACCAAAAGTTCATATCACAATAGTGTCTTTGACAGGAGCCAGAAATGTGTGTTTTTGTGTTTTTTTAATTTTTATTGAAATTCACTTCCTTATTCTGAAACATGACCATATAAACCACAAAAGAGCACCCGTAAGTCAATATGTCAAAACAGGGAACTCATGGTTAAGATTTTTAGCAGGCAAAAGAAATGCACACACAGACAGACACATACATGTATGGTTAAAACAGAGACACACACAGAGATATTTGAGTCTGGCAGCTTTTGAAAGTTGTCCAGGCTCCCCTTGGTTTGTGGAGAATGCTGTCAAACAGAGGCTCAAACTATAGTCCCGTGTGCAGTGAGAAATGGCAGCAGTGTGACCTTTTCCCAGGCAGCCTTATGGGAAGACTCCATTTTACTCAGTATGATGAGCTCAATGACATAACAAAAGAAAGGAAATGCTACCTGTCACAGCCCGGAACATTAATGAATCGCTGCTAATTATCCCATGAGTTGTAAGCTTTGTGACAAAAACAAGTTCATTCACTCTGAAGTATATTTGTATTTTTAGTTTGAAGTATGTTAAAAATAATTTGTGGAAATTATGCAGTATTTTGGTTATAATAAAAATTTGAAAAGTAATACAACACTCTAGAGAAAAGGAAGTCCATCTTGCAAATACACTTAGTTCACGATAACCTACAGTATATACACGTAACCTCTACTCTGAAAATCAAAGCTATTCATTTGCATCGAAGAGTTTTGGAATGAGACAGGAAACAAAACTAATTACAAGGATGACTGTTGATCTTTTTGTTTGGTTGTGTCAGTGTGGCAATATATGAGACCAAACATTTGAACCCTGCCTGAGAGACAGGCCTGTGATTATGGTTATCTTTTTGAAAGGTGTAACTTAGACATGTTTATAAACAAGCCCCTCACACAGACTCCCCCTCTGCCTCCATTTCTGCCTCTTCCTGAGGTGCCTTCTCAGTTTTTCATTCTTTCTCTTCTCAGTTTTTTTCCTTTTGCTTCTCTCCACCTTCCCTTTCCTGCTGATGACATCCCTCCTTTCGTCTTCCCCATCCTCTTTTTTAAAAATTTCATTTTTCTCTTTCTGGCTTGTTTTCTTTTCCCGTCCTTCATCTTACCCCATTCCCCTTTTAAGCCTCTTTTTGTTTCCTGCCCCCAGACCACTGAGATTTGCTGTCCACGGGGGAGCTGGGTAGCTGACAAGGGGGCTGTCCCTCCCTCTTCCTCCTGCCATCAGTGCTGTCCCCGGGGCCTTGTCTCCACAGCTATTTCCTGCAGAGCTCTCGGCCTGCTTGTTAAATATCAGTCAGCAGCGAAGCACAAGGCTGCAGCTGCAAACTGATCTTAGAAGGTTTGAGGAGCTTCAGAAATGGGGGTGGGTGCATTTAGAAAAAAACAACACATCATTTGAGCAAGCACACCTGTACACACCATACAGATTTAACAAGGCAATCTTCCAGTCCTTTTAAATGCATGCTAACAGCATTGTCATTCTCAGAAAAAATGCTATATTGTAACATTTCCGTTTAACAGAATCACACATTGTATTGGGACAGGATATCACAATCAGGCAAAAAGAAGCATTGCAAGTAATCTGAAAAGCAGCTGAACATGCGGTGCAAGAAAAAAAAAACTGATTTTAGGGGTACTAGCTGGCCAGCCCCTACTGAGCCTGCTAAACATTTAAGTAAACCTTTTACAATGACAAAAAAGCATCTCCCCAGATCTCATTGTAGCAGTTCTGGTGGAATGTAAGCAATTATTTTTCAAGGTGCACAGCTTTAAAAGATCAAAGCCTCTGTTTTATTGAAAGGTCATAGAAAAACTGTGCTTTCACTAACATTCACACTACACTATCCATTCCTTTCTCAATAAATAATCTTATGCATTTATATGAAATACACAAATACTTCTGCTTACACATATATCTGCCTGTAACGGTTGGAGCTCTTGGCCTTTTATATGATTTGATTACAACAGCTCTAACCACAGCAGAAATGTTGTTAGGGTCCTCCTGTGCTTTTGTGGAGATGTCTGTAGTGCTAATTGGAACCAGGCATGTTTTTCTTTGAATATCCTCACTCTAAAGTTACATGTACATATATATATGTACAGTATGTGTATTTAAACAATGGCTTTTGGCTTGGGCTGTAGCTACAGGCTGTCCTGGCTAAAATCCTTATTGTGAGGCCTTTAAAAAGGAAGTTCTTCACCATTTTAGCATGATCAGATTGGAGCTTAATACCAATGTTTTGTGGACTTTTGTGGACTTCACAAGATGTTTTGGCAAATCCCAATCGACCATGAACCTTTTTACATTTGTGCATTGATAAAATTGTTTTTATGTTTTTAATTACAACCACATGCCAGTAGAATGTAATGAAACTGAACTGGCTTGAATGTTTGGATTGTGTGCAGGACATATCAGTGTAAAATTTCCCCCCATGTTCATGTTTCAGAAGTGTGGATTTTCTCAGTTTTAGCAATAAAATCTTCACTTAATCTCTTGCTGTATGACACACCTGGCCAGAACAGTGGAGTATGAGCCCCTATATACTCAGTGTAAATCACTCGTCTTTCCAGGAACAGGCTGTCACACGCTTTTTCATTACTCAGTCATTGAGTTATGGTTGTCAGCTTAAGGTTCTACAAAACAATGTTCGAGTGAAAGAGACATCAGCTTGCTTGCAAAGAAAAAAAAAAACTTTAGAACCAATTTTGCAAAAGCTGGGTATCAATCCCAAAACATTCCAGAATCAAATGTATTTTTACTGGTGTTCTTTGTGATGCTATTGCTGTTACAGACTCCTAATTCTGTAGCAACAAGTGATGCATGAGTTGCTGATAGCACTTAACACAGTACTAAATACTGATTAATATATTTGAATACAAACAAGTGGGGTTTCTTTGGAGTTTTTTCAGGTATAAAAGTAGAAGTTGCTCAGCATCTAAAATGAGCAAGGTAGAGATGAGGCATTCCCTACCCCCACTAACCCAGTGGAGGTAATCAAGGTCCAGCTGTAACCAATTTCCATATCAAGGCTGTGATCTTGCGGTTTTCAGGTGGTCATGGGACCGCCCACTGGCACGCCTGTTTTTAAATATACCAGCCCTCAAGCCCCCAGCCCCGCTCCCCAGCCAGGAGCACTGCACGGGCCGAAGAGGAGGAGAGGTTAACTATCCAACCCGCGGGGCCGCACAAAGGAACACAAAGACACCAAATAGGAATGAGCCAGAAATCTGGAAGAATTTAACACCCGCTGGATTCACAGACAGAGAATCTGTGTTCCGGACAATAAGCGGGGCACCCCCCTTCTCATCCCTCAGGAATGTGCTATCACAGCCCACCCAGTGGTCAGCAAGTTCCAAATCTATCCCTCTCTCGCTCCCTTCCTCTCCAATTTTTTGAGTATGCAGTGGGCGGATCATTGTGAAGAGAAAGCAGAGGAATCTCCACATGTCACATTACTGTCGACTCTATTGTCTCTCACTTGCAGTATAGGTCAATGGACCATCCTGTGGTCATCCGTTACTAACAAATCCACACGACACCATTCTTTCCTCCACCCCATCCTCAATTTAACTTGATGCACTATTTATTTTTATATATTCTATGACATTGGTCTTCTACTGGCTTTTTTCTTTACAAAATTTTAAAACATATATAGCTTACTTGTTCAGTGGTAATGTAGACTGTACTTCTGTTAAGAGCTATCACAAACCGTTTTTTTTTTTTTTTTTAGATAAAACGGTTATCAGTGTCTCTTTTATTTTGAAAAAGGAAGTGAGATTCCTCTGGATGACAACTCTCACAACTTTTACAGGAGCAGTCAACAAGAAGTCAGTGCATGTGAGGAAACTAGACATGCTCGGGTGCTTATGGGCATTGAGTTACTCTGTTGTACGTAACAATCCGCACCGTTTAAACAGCTGACCTCACACAAAGCTTTCATTGTGTCCTTTGGTCTGTCCTGCATAGCACTTCAGACACTACGGCAGTTTGATTTGGTTCACTGCCACATTTAATATGGGCCAAAGAAGAATGTGTACTTGTTAACCTGTAGGAGATTCTCTTGACAAAGCACCAACAAAGATGACACAGGCAGTGGGTCCCCAGCAGTATACACTTGTGGTTTCACACCCTTAGTATTTGATCAGAGCTGCAGACTTGCATGAAGGCCCAGGTGTAGGAAGAGCCTAGAGTCTGCAGCAGGCAAAAGGGATTATACAGATACTCATGTCAGACTCAGTCTGTCTAAAAACCTAGATCAGTTGGCTATATCCGGGATTCAACAAATGACCTGTAAATTAGGTTTTAGATTGCAGATGAAGTTAACTGATTAAGAGTACTGGTAACCCTTTCTCCAGTTGTGCATTAAAAGCTTATTTCTGTGGATATGGAGTGCTCAGTTAATGAAGAAGTATGAGCATTTTGCTTTTGAATGATGGAAATGAGCAACTTTCACTTTTTAACCCACTTATTTGACTTCGGCAGTTAATTTCCAGTTTCTTAATTACTGATTTGGCTTTTTTATGCCTTTCACCTTAACATTAGTTTTGTGATTTTTGGCAAAATTTCAAATATATGGACTATAGATTTAAATGCCTCAAGTGAAATATCAATATAGTCATTCATTCACATTCATGCTTGCATTTAGTAGCTCAGATTATCTAGTACAGAGGGATGGCAGGCAGACTGCAGACAGAATACCATTACATCACAAGGCACGCGCATGCACACACACTTAATAAAGGGGAAAAGTAAACACTCATGGATATTCTAAAGAGAAAAACCAGACAGCCAGTGTCATTAAGTGCCCTAGTAAACCACGTCTCTGAGCTTGAAGCATTATGGAGGGTTTACAGAAACAAATTCTTAGTCTTTTGTTAATTTGCACTGTTTTATGTGTGTGGTCCAGCTGTAAGACATGCCCCCATCCTGTCTCTCCACCACCCCCCTAAAACTGTAAAAAAAAAAAAGCCTATAGCTGAAATCTAATAAGAGCAACATACTCTTGCTGATGACTTGTAGAATCCAGTACTTTTACAATATAATCTTTGTTCCAGCTGGTATTGTTATGTGGTGTCACTTGTGACATTGTTCCTGTTTTCTCTCTGGCTTGTTCTTCCTATTTTGCATCTGAGATTACAGTGCATGCAGCCTACCAGTCAATTGACTTCAGCTTTTCGGCTTACTGTGTAAAGTGTACAGTTAAAGGACTATGGATATATGTTAATTAACCAACGGACTTTAAACTGTCCATCAGTACACAAGTCTGTTTTTAGTATCTCCTACAAGTGTAACAGTGGATTAATATTATTACAACAAAGCCTTGTCCAAAAGAAGAGGTATAAACTGTCCATCAGTACACAAGTCTGTTTTTAGTATCTCCTACAAGTGTAACAGTGGATTAATATTATTACAACAAAGCCTTGTCCAAAAGAAGAGGTATCACTTGCAATTTTATACTATTTTGTTTACAAAGTGTACTGATTGAAAAATTCAGTCATTAGCCAATAGACCGGCATGAAAACTGGACAGTGCTTATTTCTGCACTTCACCATGCTTGCTGTAGTGTCCATTTTTTAATCCTGGGGCATAGAGAGGTTGGGAATGTGGGGTGGAGGGATGGCAGGGTACCAAGGCTGCCCCAGAAAAAGCAGACTCAGTAAAAGCCATCTGGAAATGTCTCAGCAGCTTGCCAATGGAGCAGGCCTGCAGATGCCCAGCCAGCAAAAGCACCTTGCAAGCGGAAGTGTGGGTTGTCCCAGTGCCTCAAGCCCCCCTTCCTCCCATGCCCATATACCTCAACAGCACTCAAAACCAGACGCTAAGGGAAGGTTCCTTTTTCTACTGACTCCTCTGAGAGAATAAAGAACACTTAGTTCAGCCGCTGGCTTTATGTCAAAACAGGAAGTCCTCTGACGAGACTTTGCTTTTGGTGGAAAAAAAAAAACATCACAAGCTGTTTTTTGTTTTTAAGCACCCACTGTGTCATGTGAAGAAATAACTGTCTGCCTACCTGTCTCTGAGCTGGAACGAGAGCTCATTCACTTTTCTTTCATGTGGGTGTGGCTTGTTGGAGGCGTACTCCTCCATTTTAGCCAGCTCCCTTTCCCTCAGCCTGTGGACCTCATTGGATGGTGGGCAGTCACTTCAGCCCTAACAGTGCCACCCTAATGCCATTACAGAGTCACACCACTGGAAGCTGCAGGCACGTGATCTCTGAGTGGGGGGGGGACCAAGCATGCTCTTAGTGAAAGGCACTGAAAAAGGGCTAGTTGTTTGTAGTCACAAGAGTTAAGGAAATGCTGAAGGTGAAACCATAAGCCTACAGACTGCCTCAAGAGTGACTCCCAGCATGCTCCCAGCTCTGGGGAGGTTTATTGTCACAAGAGGGAGGCTTGGCACTTAGGTCAGCCAGCCTGCTGGAGGCTGACCTTGAAGGGTACTGTTTATTTTTCTCTAACTCCCACTGCATTTGAGCAACAGGGGGGGCAGATACCTTAGCAGTACACATGAACTTGGGTTTAGAAGCCCCAGAGACAGCATGGTTGCTGTCAGTCAACGCATTCACCTCAGAATGCTGCACAGGTGCCTCACTGTACAGTACATGAAAAGCAGCAGTCCTCTGTCTGCATCCTCCTGAAATCCCACTATGCATGCAGGTTTCCCTTCCAACCTTTCTTTAATGAATTAGCCTAGATTGAACTAATGCAGAATTACAGACTGCTGATCTAGATGTCATGCTCAATTTATTCTAAAATATGCAAGATGTTTAAATTACGCTACCAGTCGAAAGTTTTAGAACACTTCCATTTTTCCAATTTTCATTGAAATTTGCAGTTTAATGTCTCAATGTACTGTGAAAATAAAACATAGGACATATAAACAACTGGACATTCAAAAGAAATCATGGAATCGTTTCCAGTAACAAAATGTAATCTAAATTTTTGACTCATTAAAGTAGCCACATATGCAAATATAACAGCTAAACACACTCGTGGCGTTCTTTCTACAAAGAAAATCAAATATTGTTTAGAAAGGTCTTCCTAGCACTGCTGCAGAAGTTCCCACAAATGTTTTGCACTTGTAGGTTGCTTTGCTTTCACCATTCTGTCCTGTTCATCCCAAACCAGCTCGATGGGGCTTAAGTCTGGAGACTGTGCTGGCCATTCCATGATTTGAAGATTAACGTCTTGTTCTTTATTTCTAAGGTAGTTCTGACATAGCTTGGAAGTATATTTTGGGTCATTATCTTGCTGTAGAATAAACCACTGACCAACTAGGTGTACACCAGAGGGTATTGCATGGTGGTGGTTCAGGGTGCCACTCACTCTGCAAATTGCCGACTCTGGATACAGCAAAAGAGCCCCAGACCATCACTCTTCCTCCTCCATATTTCACAGTTGATGTCACAGCCCAAGGAAGCATCCTTTTACCTAATCAACGGTATAAAACAACCCTGTGTGATGAACCGAAGATCTCAAGTTTTCATTAATTGGTCCATAAGACCCTCTTCCAGTCTTCAGTAGTCCACTGGTGGTGCTTCCTGGCCCCAGGCAAGCCTCTTTTTCTTATTTTGCCATCTTAACAATGGCTTTCTAACTGCCACTTGACCTTCAACCCTGCAGCGCGAAGTGTTCTCCTCATAGTTGAAACTGAGACTTGTTTATTTCAATCAGTGTTAAGCTGTGCTTGAAGCTGTTGTCCCGTGAGCCGCCTGTTACACAAGCTGTTGACTTTCAGTCTTCTGATTCTGTTGTGACTTTGGGTGTCCCAGACCTCTTCCTGTCAGTTTCTTCGTTTCCAAGTGCGTTTGATGGCATAGGAAACTACTCGGTGACACCTTAGCTTTCTTTGCAATTTCTCTAAAGTAAAAATCTGTGCTTTTAAGGGTTATAATGATCTGTCTGCCTTCATTTGTTAATTGCCTTTTTCTCATCATTTTGAGAGCAATATATTACGTCCTGCAGTACAATACTGTCCAAATATTGCTTAAGAGGATGTAATAACAGTCTGTTCTAACACTGGTTTTATCCAGAGAGAGGGCTGTGTAAAAGCTTATTCACTGGACTTGAACTGCTTACATTTCAATAAAAACTGGAAAATGGGGGTGTCCTAAAACTTTTCACTGGGAGTATATGTAGAAAAACAGTTATGATGTGCACAGGAGGTTCTATTGTCATATGTAATGTCTCTTAAAGAAGATTCAGCATCCCTGAGGAAAACATCAGCTGGAAATATAAAATGGAACCTTTACTTACATAACATTGTACAGCTAAATGCTGTAATATGTTTTGGCCTCCCTTTCCATGTACGTGTGCATGAGCACATTTTGGCAGTCGAGACTGGGTGACAAAACATGCCTGTTTGAACGTCAGACTAGGCAGCCGTTTTGCCTTTAATCCACCAGAGTGATTGTGCAGTTGACGGTCTGAAAATGGTCCTAGCAGGATTCAGAGATGTCACAGACAGCAGCTCAGCCTTGTTGTCTCAGGTAGTGGGAAGTAGGCCTGAATGCCAGGGTACACAGTGCTGTAGGCGCACTACTTTTGTTAACTGTTGCCATTGCTTATCAAAAAACTACAAAATGTTCTCACATTTATCAACGTTTTTGTTTGTCTTAATTTGTTATTTTACCTGTTTTTAAATATGGTACACCTTATCTAACCTTAACATTATAAGTCATGTTTTTCATGAAGGGCATTAAAATGTGTGAATATTTTTATGAGTCTGATTTAAGGGCACATCCTGAATTGTGGGGTGAGGAAGTTAAGTTTGGTGTCTAAACAGCAGCAGATGAAAAGCCTGGAACTTGTACTTTTTCACAGAAAGGCACACACTGGATGTGTGTGTGTGTGTGTGTGTGTGTGTGTGTAGCAGGGGGGTTTCCTTGATCACAATTCTGGGTCTTAAATGCAAAGGGAGTGCCATGATTTTACACAACTGTCACCTCACTGCTGACCTCATCATCTTAAAGACTTCTGGCCCTGCCCAGCACTTCCTCTCAGCCACACCTATTCAAGTGGATCCTGTAGAAAAATAAACATAGCAGGGAAGAGCCCAACAAAGATGAAGTGATAATCAAGTCACCCAAGCCATTCTTTTCTATTGTTTTTTTTATTAAGTGTGTTGGTGAGGAGACTCCCATTCACACCCTTTTCATTTCTAAACACCAAGGTGCATGTCGGTGTCTCCTAAGAGAAGGACGGCTCAGAGATAAGGGCCCAGGACTGCTCCAGCATCACATAATGAGTACATGATAATGTTTTCACCTCTAAAAAGGGCATACTTTGAGCCAACAATTTGATATAAGCCTTAAGTTATTGCCAGCTGCATGTGTAGGTTAATGTGTATCCAAGGCAAAGAAATTTTGTCTGTGGGGGAAGGGGACATTTCTGCAAATTGGGTGCCTACTACAATGTCTCATTTGAACCAAGAACTTCTTAATAATCCAGTCTAGTATTACCACAAGTGATTGGGTTTTTTTTTTCCTATAACACATTACATGTTGGTGTATTCGTTTTGTATGGTCCCTGATACCCTCTAGGAATGTAAACTCTGATTGCTGGATGCTTTCAGCTTTTTCCTGCATGTTCTTATGGAAAAACAAAAAGCCTGTCAGGCTTGCTTTTTCTCTCTTTGGACGAAAGCAGTTTGCACCCTTGTCTCTGCTCTCTTCTTGGAACGAATTGCATCCCATTAGTTATATCCACTCACTTTCATTTTATATATAACACAAGCCAGCTCTGCTGTCTGTCTGGTCTAGTTTCCACCTCCTGAAATCTATTATCTACCCTCTTCCCTACAAGCACATTTTTGCCATCTCTTCTTTTTCCTCCAATCAATTTCCTGTGCTGTTTCTCGGTGTTCCATCTGTGATATTCTGTTACATATACTAAAATGCTTATTTCTGAAATGTCAGCATGACTCAGAAAAACAGCCTTTCATCTATTACCAAGAATATATTAACCAACATCAAGATGATACCTATTCTAAAGGAAATCTTTCTTGATCTTGATCATCATTCTGTTCTCATAGACCAAGAACACATTGACAAGGTACATAATTGTTGATATTTTATGAAAATATTATTCTTGACAAATATTTAATAATATTCTGTAACAGCTTTTACTTATTTTCTAGTTGATTTTAGCTGTAAAGATAATCCGTGCTGTGTAGTCATAATGGCTGACATATTTGTTACATTTGTAAGTAGCACAAGAGTATTTATTGCTGTAATTCAGTTTAAACAGCAGGGTCTTCAGAGACTATACGCAGTATCTTTGTTATGTACCTTCTGTGATGGGACCCTCAGCTCTGGTGTTTTCAAAGAGGTGCCTCCAAAGTTTATTTCACAGCTGTATACCTGACAGAAGTTCATCCTGCCAGTGTAAGGATTGTTTTACTCAAAGTCGGTCTCCTTTTGATGTAACTCATCCATTTGATGTCACTATTACTCATTCCAGTTGCCCTTTTTTAACCTGTCATTAGGTCTTATAGCAGTGGCAGCTGTCAGAGGTGCTAACCTTTAATTGAGGTTGTGGTCTCCTGTGTGTACTTGTTTGTTTGCATGAATGAGAGGTGGGCTGATGTCTCAGTCTTTCTGTGTATCAGTTGCCAGTTAAATTGGTCTTCCTGTTTGTTTTCCATACCTCCTGTCCACAAAGCCTGGGGAATTGGAGTACCTTGTCAATTTTTACAGCATACATGAAAGCCAGAGTTGCATTATTTTATCTTCTCCAGTGAAATAACTTGCTATGATGTCATTGTGATAACCGAATGACTAAGTCACACATAGTGACTGTGCCAACCTGTCATAATAGAGTCTCCTGGAGTCTCCTGTTGCATTATACCACTGATGCCTTTCAGAATAATCCTGGTAATGCAACCATAATATTTCTACACATAGCTGTGACAGTATAATGATGTTCACCATCTAGAGTGCTGTTTGTATATCAGCTGTATTTTTGCCCAGAGACTTCAGTAAGTCAATCCAGACAATAATTAGAAATATAAATTATGAATCATACACTGCTTTGGTGATGTTGGAACTGGGGATAGCAATCGATATATTTTGCAGTCATCACATTCCACAGCCCTTGACTATATCTGCACTGCACAACTTCTGCATGACTGCAGTAGAGGGCTGTGGGATTATGGAGAAAAAAAACATCCTTTGTAAAAACATTTCAATAGTATTACACTGAAAAATTTGGAAAGCATCTTAAAATTCACAATGACTGAACCATAACTGTTTTTCTGGAAAATACATTAGACAGCAAGTGAACATTTTGTTCTTGAAGTTGATGTGTTGGAAGCAAAAAAAAAAAAAAAAAAAAAACCAGCAACAGGGACGATGCTCATGAGGAGCGAAGGCTGGCCCATGTAATCCAATCCAATAGAAGAGCTACTGTACCTAAAATTGCTGAAATAGTTAATGCTGATTCCAATAGAAAGGGGTCAGAGCATACAGTGCATCATAGTTTGTTGTGAATGTACCTGCATACCCTCAGATAGGATAGGGTGCCCACACAGGCCCGCATCCACTGCCAAAAGTGCCTACAATGGGCACGTGAGCATCAGAACTGGACCATGGAGCAATGTAAGAAGGTGGCCTGGTCTGATGAATCATGTTTTGTTTTACAAATGTTAATGGCCAGGTGTGTGCGTCACATACCTGTGGAAGAGATGGCACCACAATACACTATGGGAAGAAAACAAACCGGCTGTCATGTATATGCCTGTTATTCTTTGTGCCTACTGTTAGTTCCTATTATAGTTTATGGAATAGTCTGCCTGGACACATACAGGATGCCGAATCTGTCTCAGTCTTTAAATCCTGACTGAAGACCTACTTTTTTGATTGAGCCTTCCCATGACAGTCTCCGTAGCTCACGGTAATTACTGCTGCTGGTGCAGTAACAGTTTGCTATGGGGCTGCTAGAGTTTGTATTATTTGCTAACCCCTCTCTAAACTCCTTGTGCATGTGGGTACCCGGTGCCCGCCTGGGCACCACCTGAGTGGGATGCCTTCGTAGAGCAGCTGACTCCTAATGTATCCCCTTGGAAGAAGCTTCACCTGAGGGACACCAAAGGCTAATGAGAGCGGCTTCAGCACCAGGAGCAAAGGAGGACTGAATTGTGTTATTTATACCATATTACTAGTAACAATCCATCTCTCAATAAGTAGCACTACATTCTGTAATGTTAGCATGCCCAGGAGGGGCTGGGCAGCCAGTCAACCTTGGGCCCCCAGAGGTTTTTTTCTCCACACTGTGGAGTTTTTGGTTCCTCTCCTCCGTTGTCTGGCTTCATTCATTTATATTAACTCTTCAATATCTGCCTTGAGGCACATTGTTACGAAAGGCACTATATAATAATAAATTGAATTGAATTAAATTGAATATTCCTCACATGTCCTCTAAATATTTCTGTTGCCTCTTTTGTGCCTAGTGTTAGTTCCTAAGTGTATTAGTACCTCCCAGTTGTGTCTCGTTAAAGTCCCTATTCAAGCTCTCCCTTTGTGTCAGTATGCTGTCGGTTGTTGAGTAGTTTGTAGTAAGTGTTCAGGCTTTAGCTCAATGTTAGTACTATGCCTTGTTTTTGACCCTTCAGAACCCCTTGTGTATTGTTTTTGCTTTGTCTTGTTTAGTTCAGTTCCTTAATAACTCTCCCTCTCCGCATTTGGACCTTGCCTCAGCCTGCCTCATTCGTGACAGAACAACCGGCCTGAAATGAAACGAGGTCCAGTGAGAGGGAGGGCTATTAAGCCTCCCATGCCTGCTTTGTTTTATGGTGCAACAGAGTGCCTAGATAATGTTGTCAATGGACTATTTGATTATTTTGACATGTACCCGAACCACTGCAAGACAGAAAAGGACAAGATTGCCTTTGCCATTCAATGCCTGAAAGGGGACGCTGCTGAATGGGCAAGAAGACAGCAAAGGTCCTTGATGAATGCAAAGACGTTGTTTTCTGATTTTTGCACCGACCTGGACATTTTCGTCATGATACACAAAAGCTGTTAGCCTTGAGCCCAAGATGCAGCCGTCTATTCATACGGGTCTGATTTCAAGCTGGGAGGCAGAAATTGATCTTGAGTAGGATGACACTGCCTGAACAGCTCCATTGTCACTTGAAGGGGTAGAGGTAGCCCTTTAGATGGAATGAGCTGTACTAGCAGTCATGGCCACTCAGACAACTGTGATGACTGTCCCCCAGGTCCACTGCAGTGCCCAGATAGCTCAGAGTGGGAAACCAGTTGTAATCACTCAGACCCACTGGCACCCACTCTTGGTGACAGCAGAAACCCAGACACCAAGGCCTCCAGTCCATGTATCATGTTCGCTACAGACCTGCCTGTCTCTACTGTTCCAGGATCCTGATGTGATTTGCATTACCCAGACCACAGAGCCACCCATCCTCCCATCTTGTGCTGTCCAAGTCATGTCTCCCCCTATTCCTGGTTCTCCCATAGCCTCACCTAGACCCCTTCTACAATTTCACTCCATCCTGGTTCCACAGCCCATGTTCTTAACTACGCCTGTCCATGTCCCTCCACCAACAACCCTGGTGTACTCGCCTGCTCGTTTCACATGCACGCCCTCACATAGTGCACACTTGCTGTCGGTTCCCACCTCTGGCTCCCTGCCTCCCTCCTCTGGTCCTCGGTCCCTCTCTGGTCCATTTTTTCCTCCACCTCCATCGTGCTCCCCTTGGTCTTCCTCATCCTCGGCTCTGTATCCCTTGCGTCCCCCTCGGTTTTCCTCATTCTCAGCTTCATCTCCTTTGTGCACCAGTCAATCTCCCTTGTCCTTGTCTTGGGCTCTGGCACACTCCTTTGAGATCTCCTTCGCTCTCTGCTGGAGGTCCTCGTCCTTCGGCTCCCTGCCCCATGCTTCATGCTCCCTCGCCCCCTCGCCGTTGCTTGACCCCCTCATCTTATACCTTGCTCATTCTCCTGTCTCACTCTGTCACCCTTGCCTCATCTTCGTTTGCCCTCATGGTCCACTGTGTTGGCTGCAGGAGTGGTCTGGGGGAGTATACTGTCATCATGTCTATGCCTTTCCTTAATAAATCTCCCTCTCTACATTTGGACCTCAGCGTGCCTCATTCGTGACACTAGCAGAGGCAGTGTGATGCTTTGGACAATGTTTTTCTAGGACACCTTGGGTCCTGCCATTTGTGTGGATGTTACTTTGGCACCTACTACCTACCTAAATGTTGCTGACCAAGTACACCTTTCCATGGAAAGGTATTTCCTTGGCAAAGGCCTCTTTAAGCAGGATAATGTACCCTGCCGCACTGCGCACTGCAAAATGGTTCAAGAATGGTTTGAGGAACACAGCAACAAGTCTGAGGTGTTGACTTGGCCTCCAAGTTCTCCAGATCTCAATCCAGTTGAGCATCTGCTGGATGTGCATGGAGGCCAACCTTGCAACTTACAGGACTTAAAGGATCTGCTACTGATTGCTTGGTGCCAGATATCACAGCATAACTTCAGAGGTCTAGTGAAGTCCATGCCTTGACAGGCCAGGGCTCTTTTGGCAGCAAAAGGGGGACCTACTCAATATTAGGTGACTGGTCATAATGCTATAGCTGATTAGTGTATAGCTACCTATACATTTCTGTCATGAATAACAAGGACACCAGAATGTAAAAGGTCCAGTCACAGAGATTTACTGAAAATCCAAACAATATAACTAAACCAAAAAGGATTTCCAGTAGACTGTCTCCACACAGACAAAAAAAAAACCAAAGGAAAGTGGGAAACAAAAAAGAAATTGCACCAACAACACTAGAGAAACCAAGAAACACTAGAACAGAGGGGCACTGAGACACGTGCCCCCACAACATACGCACACATGCACACACATATGCACAGTTCACATCAAGACATTACAACACCTTACACCACACCAGTGAAAAAAGTAAAGGACCTAACAGAAAAAAAAACAGGTGAAAATACTAGACTAACACAAATGAAGAAATGAGGGAGGGTGGCCACAGGACAACAGTGGAAACCAGGACAGTTCCAGGAATGAATGAGTATTGGAATAATAGAAAATTCAGTAGAAATATTGTACCAATGCAAGTAGGTCATTTCCTATAAACAAAAACAGGAGCCCTAGTTAACACACTGGACATTGTTTTTGCATTAAAACCATTTCATGTATTTATTAACTTATTATTTTACACTTTGCACCTTTAATACATGAAATCACAACAGTTATAAGACCACAACAGTAGTTCCTCTCTGCCCCCCCCCCCATCTATTTACATTACTTTTTGTTTTTGGTTGATCTGGTTTTTGTTTACAAATTACTGTTTTGCAATCTTAGACAACACAAATGGCAAATACCACAGGCTGAAGACTGTGACGTTGAGGGCAGCTGGAGCCAAGGATATGTGCTGTTTCAGCCAAGGAACAGTGCTCTTAACAATGAATCAGAGCCCACACGGACCTGGTATAAAGTGATCTTGCAGCCTTCACTGGCAGTGGGTGTAAATGTTTCGTCTTCACAAGAGGAAAATTCAATAAAACATAATTAGCTTCTTCAGCAGCCCTAGCACAGAGACTTATGTCTACCCACTGGGAATGTGGATGCCTTAATGCTTGATTCAGCTGTATGGAAAAGATGATCAGAAGCCCTTTAAAGCCAAGTTGTGTGAGTGGCAACATTGCTAACTTTCCCCTGAGGAAAAGGGGCTGGCCAAACTAAAGTGTTGACCCAGTGTTTGGCCACTTGATTGAGTGACAGCAGTGCCATCCTTCCCCTGAAGAGAAGCAACCAGCTGAACTGAAGGGCCTGTCCCAGTGTTTGGCCACTGGAGTTAAGACTTACAGAAGGAGATGGGGGAATGGATTTGACCACGCATTCAAACGTGGAACCCTCTGTAATAAATTTGGGTTACCTGACTGCTTTAACACAAACACTAAATGGCAAACACATGGAGCTGAAAACTAAATTGTAAAGACTGTGAGACTGTGAAAAGAAATCTGGAGCCCAAAAAAACTAATAGGTATAAGTTACAGATGTAGAGAAGAAAGTATCCTCATGAAAGGTATTTAAGATAAAGTATTTAATATCTCAATGTTAAAACAGTAAACTGCAAAAATGTGGTGTATGTGTAAGCAGCTTTTAGTCAAAGCAAATTCTAGACAAATGAGTCTATTGTCTTTAGTGTACCCACACTCCTTTCACATTACTGAATTGGTAAAATAACGAACAATCCTCTTAGTCCTTCTTAATGGACTTTGCTTTATGGTTCCAAAAGCCTCTGAAAGAGACACAAAGTTTAAATCCAAGAAAAGGCTAGCATTGTACCAGATCTCTCAGATTCTGTACCACAGTACTGAAGTGCCTGCATGGACAAACACTGACACCTGACAGGGAAACTGCTGATGAATGGAACACATGAACCAGTCAGTTAAGTTTTTGCATTTGCTTAATCAAGCCTGCTCTGCATTCTCAGGTTTCTACAGCTGGGAGAATAGTGCCATGTTTCCACACTACAAACATTGCTTATGCATCACTGCAGCATGCGCTCCAACATGCAGCATGCGCTCCAACATGCAGCATGCATTCTAATGCATTGACTCCTCTCACGTCCACAAGAGCTCACAAGGCACTGCAGTAAAAGATCAAACCCGTCTTGAAACAGACACAGTATGAGACATTTCATTCCAATTACAATAGAAAGTGTTTTTTTTCCCCAGAATATAAGAAATTATAACTGGGGGAAAAAAAAACACAAAGTCACATGGGAACAGAGGATTAAACCTAAAATTGAAAGAATGCAAGAACATTCAGAGGGGTTTTAGTCTGTGTTCATGGCACATTTTGTGGTCATATGACACGTTCTCTTCTTACAGCTACAAAACCTATTTTATAATCACAAACTTTTACAAGATCATCTTACCAAAGTATTCATTATGGAGCATATGGAGCAAAACACATAAGTGAAGAACAAGCAGATAAGGAGAAAACTGGATTTTCAAAAGTATTAATTCACCATTCCTTTGTATTGACAAGTTGATACTAACCTTTCAGTTACCATGACCTCTATTATTACTGGAAAAGCAGGCCTATTAGCCTATTATTTTGTAGTAGATTAGCTGTGTACCTGCACTAAGACTTTGTGTCGCTACCTGAAAACTATTGAGCTGATCTTTAACTCACAGGTTTGCAAATGGATATAAGCACACTTCTGGACACTATGGAGATGACTGTAATAGTTGTGTCATGAATTAGAAGCATCCTAGTTCCTTTGTACTTGCAAATGAGATCTGAGGTATAAATTTTAGTAACAAAGAAATCACAGGAACACGGTTCTGAAGTGTTCCATCAACCCTAACTTAAACTCTTCTTGACTCAATTCCCCCTCATTAACCAAGTGGAATGTATTCCCTGTACACTAGCTCCCAAAAAAATGGCACCCGCATTTCATGAGCCCCACAGCAAATGGGGTTAGCAAGAGGTTGGGAAGTGAAAGGAACAGGAAGGGGGCTTGTTATTCTTCAAAATGTTTCCTACCCCAGAGTCAAAAGTGAGACTGGAAAAAAACAACACTGCAGAGAGAACCGAAAGCATTCCAAGAGTTTGAACAGCCCCACCCGAAAACTCAACTCAGTATCAACTCCTAGTGTGGTGTGGACATCACATCTCGTGAAAAAAAAAAAAAAAAACATGTCTGAAGTCTTAAAGTCTTGAGTTGAAAGGTTCCTCGTGTTTTCCTCTCACGGCTGTTTCTCGTTCAGCAGGGCGTTTTCCTTTCTCAGCCCAGGGGAGAGCCCCTCACTTGACCCAATCGTTTTCATTCCCATGTCATCCTTCGTCTCACCGATGGTCAAATTTGTGGGTGGGGTGGTGGTGATTTTTTTTTCCTTCACCTTCCTCTTTCTTGACTGAGCCCAAGGCACAAACATGCCCTTTCTCTCATCAGGGTGGTTAGACTTTCCTAACTTTTCCATACAATGCCCCCCATTTATAACTATCCTCACCTGCCAGGCTCCTACTCCATCTCTTCTGGAGGGAGAGACCCCCTTTATAGAAAAAGGGGACATAAATCCACCATGAGCATTGTGGGTAAGGGCCTCGGTATGGATTAATGCCACCGTTCATTCTCTAACTCAAATTTAAAAACATTCAGTCACTACAGATTGTCTGAAGCACTTTGCCATTCTTTGTGAACAAAAAAATTCACTGTCAGCTCAAATTTCTGAATTCAAAACTCTTATGTCACAATGGCATGGTTCCAGACAAACCATCAAATGAGTTACGTATTTGCATTACTCTGATTAATTATCATCACTTTTGATTAATTAGCTACTCACTCCATCTGAGTAGCTTATTAATCAAGCTTTTTTGCTATAATCTAGCTAAACAATCATACATTGCTTTGAATTAAATGCATTAAGACCTAGTACTTGTTTATTTTTGATTAACATCTTTTTCAGTTTGCGCTAACCAATCATTTTAAAACTCCAATTTAGATTAACAAAATTGATTACAAAATTTACTTTCATTGCACTGAAGTAAGTTTATCTGAACTTGATTTAATTTAATGTTGTTCATTCAGGCAGAAAACAGGAGAAGACCTACATTCAATACCCATGTTTTATTACTGGTTTTAAACCTGCATTCCCACTGTCCAGTGTGGTGTTTTAAAAACCACACTTCTCTGGATCGTACTGTGCACTGTAACACATTTTTTTTACTTTACTTCCACTGTAAGCTTGACCATGCTTCATGTTACTCAAAGAACTCAGAGGGAGGGAGGGAGAGTTTTATTGGATAGTCACAGGCAGGCCAGACACCAGCGTCCTTTATGGCTGCACAGGTATCTAGGCTGCACTGTTCTCCTTCTACTACCTAGTCCAGGCAATAGAGGATCCGGTTCAGGAGAGGAAGAGAGCACATGCTGGGGACTGTCCTGACAGGGGGCTATCTGAGATGAAAGCGTATCAAAGCAGGAGTGTTGAGGTCGGCTGGAAGCCACAGCAACATCCATTGGAAAATTAAGACAGCTCATTAGTTTCTTTCTCTCTCTTTTTTCTTTCCATCTCCTGAGGTGAAAGTAGTTTCTTAATGCAACTCAGTCAGTTGGAAGAATGTTTGACTAAGGAAGGATTGCATTAAGGTAATATTTGCAGACTCAGCAGCCTGCCCAAGGATGAGATTCACAGTTTGTGTGTGTGTGTGTGTGTGCGTGCACGCATGCACAGGAATTTCCCACAGCTGTGGGAGGGGAGGTGTCCTCCAGGGGGCTGTGTCTTTGGCAGTAGACTGACGAGCTCAGAGCTTCTAGAACAGATCAGGAACCCCCCCCCCCACTACCACTCCTCTGACTCATACTACATAGTATACACCACTCATTTATACTCCGTGTACATGGAGCCTGATTCAGCAAAACCTTCAGATTTTATTGCTTATATTTACATGAAGTTAGCCAATGTATGTCTGCATAGTTAATACCCCCACCCTTGTGACATACTACAAACCTTTAGAATGTCTTTCTGTACCCACAAAACTCTCTTAGTGTTACTGTCTGTCCATCAGCTCAAAAACATATTATCCCAAGGCCCTGTCTTACTGACAGCACTCTCTCATCCGAGATGATTAATTGAGGAGCTTTCTAGCTCAGACTGTCTTTTACTAAATATTGATGTGTTTTTAAGTGCACATGTCTTCCATGTGCTGCCCCACCCCACTTAGCTTTCTTTTGGCAGCTGACTGAGCGCAGGGTTGACACTGGGACACCTTGACTTCTCACAGCTCGAGCCACATTCCCCTCCCTGCTGTGACATTCTCTGAGGCTCACTCTGACTTTGTTGTAATGTATATTTTGTCACTTCATACATTCCTTTCCATAGCAATTTTTTCTGAAGATGTTCAGTTTCAACACAGGGGACACCATGTTTAAAAGTGTTTGGGTACCTGCTCCCTCCACCTGATATTAATAGGAAGCCCCCCCTCTTCCTACAATAGCAGCCATTACTCTATAGAGGTTTTTCTCTGTGTTGGAACATTGCTGCTGAAATCTGAGTTCTTTCTTCCACATGAGCATTAACGAAGTCAGGCATTGATGCTGGACAATAAGCGTGGCTCACAAAAGACGGTCCAATTCATTCTGAATGTGTTTTACACAGCAGAGATAAGCGTTTTGTGCAAGCCAGAAAAATTCACTCAGAAAATCTTATCCATTGCCATAAAGTAACAGTAAAGTGTCGGCAGTGCTGCTATGTGCTTTCCCATTAGGTTTTGTCATTACTGAAGATCAGTGTTCAGTGGCCAGACATGACCTTAAAAACAATTGAAGACAATGACAATTGTGTCCCCATGCATTGCAACTGACATTACACATGAAGGCAGGTAATGTTTTTGAAAGACCTGCCAAACCAAACCTCTATCAGACTGCCAGACAGAGAATCCTGATTCATCACTACAGAGAATGTTTCCGCTACTCCAGAATCTAAAGATGGCGACCTTTACAACACTAATGTTCAATGCTTGCTTGATGATCGTTGACCTGCGTGCAACACCTCTGTCTTGGAAACTCACAGTATTTCATTCATAGTAAAAATGTTGCTGATGATTCAAGGTGTTGCTTCCAGTAGATTCTTAACACTAAGACCAGACATTTCTGAATTGCTCAATGCATAATATATATATAATTGTTTTTTTGTGTGTGTTTCAGACCATACTGCATCGCTCCATTTATGGATAGATGATTATTGGTTCCAAACATTTACACTTCACAATAACATCACAGTTTATTGGGTTAGCTGAAACAAAGAAATCTGGCTAACAGACTTTTTGGACAGACGGTGTTCTATGATAGCACCACACTAAAAGTCAACAACATCTCTCAAATAGCCTAGTCTTCTTTTTACTGTGTTTTTCTATAAAAATAAAACAGGTATGCATGCTATTTAATGTCTGTCAGTAGTGGGTGTGCCTTCAGTAAGTGAATTTCCTAGTAAGTCAGGAAGTGTCTGGGTAGTTTTACACATGTGGTACAAAAATAAATTCTCTTGCATCACTAAAGTTTTGGGGTTTGACAGAAGAAGTGTGACAGAAATATGTTTCAGGAAAAGGGAGCCTCAATGCTTCAACAGATTTTTGCAGAAGTATCTTAGCTCTGACTTGGCTCTGCAATGATGGTATAGCAGTATGGTGCATAACATGACCCAGGAACCAGTGGATAGTGTCTACACAATTATAAATGGACAAAACAAAAAATATATATGGTCACAACATGACAAACTACACCCCCAGGAGCAGTGCTGTGTCCACAATGCTTCCGGGAAGGTGGTGAAAGCTAGTGCCTATGCTCAGAACAGTAGAACCTTGATTGTAGAAAATATTACATTTAGGTTACACTTCAAACTTTCAACCTGCAGGGTACATGTATAGATTAAACGCCATACCATTCCCATGGAAGTGATGGAGAGGTAGGATTGATTACAAAAGGCCTCAGACATGTATATGGTGTAATGGCAGGTAAAGCTTGACATCAGGTGCAAGCTGAACATTGACAGAAACCTTATATTGTGACCTGATTCAGGTACAAACCAACATGTATGCCATGTAGTCTGCATTTACACAGCATTATATTTGGTCTAGTGGATGAACTCATATAATCCATTTTACTGAAAGGTACAACAGAAAATCCTTCCAAAGTTTGAATCATCAATCTTCAGTTTAACAGACCACAAGTAGTGGGTACTTAGTGCTGTTAATCACTGCAAAAAAAAGCACCAGTTATCTGCACATATCAATAGGTCCAGATTTTAAGATAAAGGTTTGAAGTCAGACTCTGTTTTTATCTTTAATTTCAGTTTGCACGTACCTTTTGTCAAATGCTTTACATAGCTGGAATTTGTACTTGTACCACGCTTGACAGTTCCTAAGTCTCGACTCATATGCCTTCACATTCCTTCATGAATAGTTCAGTTTCAATCTGCTTTGCTGAACAAAGAAATGCTTTACAAAAAGAATAAAAAATAAACAACTAACCTATAGGAAAGAACAAGTTTTCAGTGTTCAGCACACATTCGCAGCTGGAGGAGAGTTATGACACAACTTACCCAAGTTCACACTTTTAAACACCTTGGAATTTAGCTCTCACCAACCATCTATATACAAGTCTCTATACATGCTTTCATTACGTTACATACCATTTTATGTGTTTAGCACATACCCCTGCTTGAAACAATATACATGCTCTAAATTGAGGTGAATGTTGCCTGACAAAATACAGCATGCTAGCACCAGAAAAATTTTCACAGTCTGCAATGAGTATTACCTGGCCAGAAACATTTGCATATGCATCCATATGCAGATGATACACATGATAATGGAAATTGGTTAATAATGAATTTATATTTTAATGACTGTTGGTCCGAGTCACTAGGAAATTGTGCTTTTGTACACTAGTATGTTGTTAGTGTAGCAGAGGGGGTGAAATTTAATTCTGTCAAAGATCCATCTATTGGTTTCAATTTTATTATATCCATGGATAACAATTAAAATTTCAGGAATTACTACATATTGAAAGATTCTCCTGTTATTTGCATTCCATTAAGTGACTTATATACTTTACATTCTGTAGTTCCCGTAACTAGCATGTGGACATCTGTACCTTAAAAGGGCAATTAGTTATGGAAGATGCATAGAGGGATGGATAATGGATAGATGTTTCGTGTGTGACTAGAAAGGACACATTTACAGTATTTGAAAGTGCATGCATGACTATCAGGGTGAAACCTTGTTATAATTCAAATGGCATTTTTATCCACAATTACTAAACTTTTATTTTAATGTGAAAAAAACTTGGCAAAAACCTGTTTTTGTATGATTCCAAAATTTCAGCCAAGTTTGCTGAAAACAATTAGTAAAAAAAAAAAGTGCAAATCCAATGGGGCTGCAGGGGTGCAGTCATGGGGTTCTGCTGGGGGAAAAATTTGGAGCAGAATCGTGGTCAGGGGAAGTGGGGGGTGGAGTAACAGAGAAAGCCAACCACTCTACCCCTGCCAAATGAGGTTTTCCCCTCCCCCATCAAGGCACTTCCACTGCATTCCCACTGGCAGGTTCTCTAATGCCTCCCAGATTTCCTCATTACCTCTCTGACAGACAGCCTGGCCCCACTCCCTCGAAGCAGGCGCTATGGTGCCATGTGGAGATCAAACAGCACCCTCTACTGGGAACCATGGCCAGTTCCACAAGAAGCAGTGTGGTTGGGCAACGACGCAGATAGAAGGAGAAGTCAGCAGGTCTAGACAGCCTGCACAATCTCAGACTGAGGCTGCAGTTATCACACGCACAAAAAGATTATCTTAAAATGTTTTCATTGCTTAGAGCTGACAATTCCATGAGAAAATCATCACTTATCAGCACACCTATGTATTAAACCTGCAACACATCAACAATGAGTCATGGGGTTAGATTTTATGCAATAGTAGTGTCATACCTAGTAGGGTTTGGGTTTCGTTATGGAGAACAAAAAGCACCCACTTCTCCAAAGGTTCTGCCAAAGGATTCTTAATGACAGAGCTTGGAGAATGTCGGAAAATCCAGGTTTTTCTTATGACATTTCCAGCACACTGGAATTTCCTTACAGAGGGTAACCATCTGACTTTTGGACCTTGTACCTGTTTTATGGACTCCACACATTAACGAGTCAGTGGAGCTGTCTACATAAACACAAATTAGGATTGGTTGTATTCTAGCCAGCAAAAGAGCTTCTTTCCAGATGAATCTTCATCTCACCTTTTATTCCTCTTCATCTTTGACTAAAGCTATGGGTGATAACTGTTTTAAACAGCATTTCACTAAAGCAGTGGCAGTCCACAGACTAACCCATCAACCATGCCCATGATGAGTACACCTGCAAGTGGGACTCATCCCCTGCATGTGTGTTGGAGGGAGGTGTAACTGGGGGCAGGCTGAACGCTGTCGTGTTTGCATGATTTCTATGTTTCTCATATAAAAAATGACTAGCATTGTGCATCAACATGCTCTCAAGAGCAAATTTAATTTTAAATACTACAGTTGTTAATAAGAACACCTTAATTCTCACATACATAAATGCATTTTTGTACAGTATGTGTGACATCCATTAAATGTTCCTTAACCTGTAAAGTAAACCTGAAAAACTTACACTGTAGAAAACATAAAAGAAAGGAGAGCCCTCTAGTGGAAGGTTTTATGTTTGTCACATGTTCTCGCCACTACAGTATAGCCTCCGGTCTAAAGATCAGGAGGAAATGCCAGCAAGCCTGCAGGCAAACGTTGCCTCAGGTCCTAGGCAGTTAACAGTTTGAAAACGGTTACATGCACAGGAACCGGTACGCGTTGCTTCTGCCCCTCTCAACGCCGTTTGTAGCTTAGACAAAGATAGACAACCAACGTGCACAGTTCACTCTTAGGATCTGGCAGGGGGCAAAATCTGTGCACTGTCTAAGCCGTCAGCAGCCACCATATGGATAAGTTACTTTATATTCAAATAATCACCAATGAATGCATTAAAATGCCAAACGTTAACATACAGACGTTTATCATTTAAAATAATAGTTCTGTTGTCCAAATTACGTTTATTTTGAAATTAAGGCACAAGAAATGTCTGTTTAAACCTCTTACCGATTTCGTAATGGAATAAGATTTAACCTTCTCGAGCAAGATTAACCAAAACCCAAGACGAGTACTCCAGTGGACTCGCTAATTGCACGTAATATTGGACCGATATCTACCTGTGGTTTACTCAACTTATCTTGAATCTTACAGAGAAAACTATGTGCAGCGGTGTAATGTACCGTAGTAATAGTACTTCGTTACTGTGCTTAAGTATTTTTGGGGAGTTTCTGTACTTTACTTGAGTTTTTAAATTTCTCTCACTTTCTATTTTCACTGCACTACTTTTCTTAAATAAAATGCATAGAGTAACGAGTGGCGGCAGGTCGGCTGAGGTGACGGTGACGTCAGCCCCAGGGGTTGTACACAGGAGACCGATTAGCTCCCGGCACCTGCGACCCGTGAGTGTGGGATTACCTACCAATTATCTTTACCGACTCCAATTTATTGTAACCAATCATATGTCTGTGTCCATTTTATTGCAACCAATCATGGCGGCATCTGGAAGTTTAGTCATGTCAGCTGGACTTCTTTCTCGTTTACGCAGAAACGTTTCACCTTTTACGAAATGGCTTCTTCAGTCTCATGGAAGTGGGGAAGATTATATCACTATATACCTATCAGGGTCGATGGCCACATCCA
Organism: Chitala chitala; assembly: GCA_025773905.1. Lineage (NCBI taxonomy): Eukaryota > Metazoa > Chordata > Actinopteri > Osteoglossiformes > Notopteridae > Chitala > Chitala chitala. The sequence continues at coordinate 16,713 of JABJVR010013569.1, read as the reverse complement.
TTCCTGAATAGACGCATTAGTGTAAGAAAGGTGAGGTAGGGGTCGTAAAAAATAAGGGGTTGTTACGTATGATGACCAGTAACTGAAATAAAGGGGTATTTGTTAGGTATGGCCCTCCTGATGGATATGTGAAAAGGTGTTGATCTTTCTTCGGATGGATGAAATAGCAGCATTTTCACATCAATTTATGCCAGGCAATTGTTTGCTAACCTTAACAGACATTTCATTTATGGATAGCACTGGAATATGTTTAATTTAGCTGATTACAAATTAAATGTTAAATATTACAGTAACACTACATACATACGGTTGGTATTTGTTTACTAGTTTCATACAGTTTGTTTAAAACTTATTATGAAAATGACAATTTAGGTCGTATCAGTAGTATAAATGTATTTTGTTCAGGTTGGGTTCGTGTAATGTTACTTACATTACTTATGGTGTGATTTAGACCATGGCTTCCAAAAGCCATAAAGCTATGGGGGATGACGAATGAATGCCCCACCTTAAGAAATTTGCAGCTTCTGGTATCTGGCCCTCTGATGCCGGAAACTGGCCTGCTCCCAGACAGACCATGAGCGTTGGTGCAAGTCAGTCACAGTTAAAACACATTGTACAGCTCCTCTCCAGTGCATGAAACTTTATGCAACAGAGATTTTGGGTTATGTCTGCCTTCATAAAGTTGGTATCTGAGTCTGTCATTGGTTTCTTTATATGCAATCAACTGATGAGTCATAAGCAGAATGTATACATAAAACATTCAAAAAGGAGAAGAGTGATTATAATGTTTTCCATATTTAGCAGTGGTGGACATAGTATGCTGGTCTTTCACATAAGTACAAGTAACAAGTGTAGAAATACAGTGTACAAGTTAAAAATCTTGAATTTGCTACCTATGTAAAAGTACAAATGCTTTTTTAAAAAATCATAGTAAAGTAAAAGTACTTATTATGCACAGTGGCCCATTTGAGAATTGTATGTATTATATGATTGCATTATAATTATTGATACATTAATAGTCAAACACCGTTAACGTTGCATCTGGTGAAGGTGGATTTTAACTATGTACTGACAGTTGGTCAATCCGTAATAATACATCATCATTTATTAGGTTGTAAGTTTTTTATTAAGCAAAGAAATTAGTTACTAAAGATGAATTGTAGTGGAGTAAAAGTAGGCTCCATGTAAAATGGAAATAACTGAAGTGCAAGTATCTCATAACTACTTGTACAGTAGCTACTTCAGTTAACATCTACTGTCCACCCCTGATGTCTGGTATTTATGGAGATCAGTCACATGATAACACGTGATGTTTTTCAAATGGTGAAAAGATTGCCATAAGGAACCATATAGAAGCCTCATTATTATTTTATTAATTATCATTAAATGTAAAATACATGTTCTGCATGAAAACACTATCTCAAGTAAGTTTATGCTTATATGGGCAATAAAGACGCATATCATAAAAAGTATTGCCGATGATGGGACTCGATCCACTGACTTAGCAAACACGTCTTCCTGCTCTCAAAACCAAAACATTAAAAAAATTTCTTCAACAAAAACTACAGTGTGTACAAACTTAAAAATGCAACATGGGGGAACATAAACATTGCACAAAAATAAAATAAACAAAAATAAAAAATCTGGTCCCAGAGTTTTGGTTTCCAGTCTGTGCGTTCCGTGTAACAAGCTTGGGCAGGTCACGTTAAATGATTTACATTAAAGTATGCTCATGTTTATTTTATGCATTTGTTATGAAGTGGTGCCAATTTTCTAGTAGCACATTGACGTACTAAAAATCCCTAGTTATCCACAAGGGGTCAGTATTGTTAAACCTCTACAATCTAATTTACCTCCAGACTTCAATCCTGTATGTTCCTAAAGGGCTGATACACGGTATTTTAAATTTCTCTGAAATATGTAACGTATTTATGTTTATATATTATGCGTATTTTTACACAAACACACACACAATAAACTGAAAGTCACAGATGAAGACAGTATAACTAAGGTTTCAAAATATCAAACCTCATGTCCGTGCACATTACTGAGTGCTACTTAACTTTGAAGTACTGAACAACTGTCTCTAGTCTCAACTGTCTGGAGTGGAACAAATGTAACTGAACAATGCATTTGTACAGATGTCGGAAACTCAAGAAATGCACAAAGCATAAAAATGTTCTAAACGATTGTGCTTTAGTATTAGTGACGTGGTGGCTCGATGGTTAGAACATCAGGCTTAGATACAGAAGTCTCCTGGTTTGAATCCCAGCCACCAGGTGTGTCCTTGAGCAAGACACTCAGTGCTAGCTCATTGTAACATGCATATGAAGTGTTGTAAATTACTTTGGATAAAAATGTCTGCTAAATGAATAAACTACTAAACACCATGAAGTGAAAAGCCTTCCTAAACAGGGCTTTGTCAGGGAGTTACTGATACTTTAAGTAACCCCATTGTTAAAAGTGTGAAGTCCTAAAAGTACCTGCTGAAAACATGGCTTGATCTGGTTCTCTTTGAGTTGGTTGATTATTTTCTGGATTGCTTTCAGTTCACAGATAAATTTGTCTCTTATCCCCCCACTAATCCAAGATCCAGATGTCATGTAATCACCCCACTCAATGCCTTATGCAGGGGCATCAGCACCTATTTCTGGGTTTGTGGGCTGAGTAGGGTGGGCGTCACCACATCTGGACCCCAGCTGAATGCTTTGCCGTTAATGAACTCCATCTGTTTGCCTCTGAGGAATAACCCCACTCCCCCACTTCTCAATCCACCACGCACAAAAATTTTTCCCCAAGTGCAAAGAGCAGGTCAGACCAGAGACCCTACAGCTTGTTCAGCTCGCTCTCAAAGAGCTAAACCAGACACACAAAACCAGTGATTATCTGCAAAGTTAGGAGGGGGGGGGATGGGAAATGAATCAGCCCATGAACCTGTCTTTTTTATAAGCCATTTCAATACATATGTTTTTAGTTTATATGACTAGTTCCTTGTGTCCTGTATTTATGACATGTATGCAATTTTGTGACATCAATTCCTCTTTTAGCAATTACCTCTGTTGGCAATCATTTGCAAATAGTGATAAAAATTACAGACCAATATGTGCATCTATGATCAAATTTAATTAGAACTGGAAAAATATGACATAAAATGTACATAATGTTATGAAGGATAAATTATAAAAGTATGGAAGGCTGAAGTCCTAAGCACAGGCACAGTCACATATAGACGACCATAATTTTCACTTAATGACCATAGTCATTGCAATTGAACTTGGTCAATAAACAGGAGTGGATGTATTTTAAATGTTTGTAATATTACAAAAACAAATGTCTCATTCCACTAGGGGGCATCAGTGCACCCAGGCAGCACTTGAGCCACGTATGTACATTTACATACAAGACCAACCACTTCCTATCAGTTACCAATGTCCTGACACCCTCCAAACATGACCTTATCACTATGGCTTCTCTAGGCTGCAGACAAAGCTGCCACTACCCCAGCAAACCATCATTAACACACTACTACCCACAGCAACATGCCACGTCTTGTGAGCAGTATGGCCAAAATGACCACATTGGAAAATTAAGGAAGGAAAAAACAGGCTGAGTTTAGAGTCTGTTGCCTAAACATATGACTTGTGGTTTGGAATTTTCACTGTGTCCCACAATTGGCTCTACATTGAAAAGAACCTGCCCTCGATTTTTACCTACCCCTTTCTCCCACTATGAATCCTGGTCATTGAACATAGACACCCACCTGCAACCATAGAAACCCATTAGAAATCCAAACCTTGTCCCTGCAGTCAACAACTAGAGAATGAGGAGCAGATTGTGACCTGAGGGACTGTGTTTCTCTGCCTTTCACCATAACCCTGCTCATTCCTCGACATTAAACTTAATGCCAGAGTCCCAGCACAGCTGTCAGTGTCAGGCTTCTCATTTCCAATGGTTTCTAAAGCTGCCTCGGCAGATTTAGACATGTCTGCCTCCTGAGACAGCTCATCAAGCTGTTTTTAAGTCTCTCACAAGAAAACCGTGCATCTCTCACCGAATTATAAGGTGCGTTTATGTTTTTTTATGGTGGACACAGCTCGTCAACTCCACCCTCCCCATTTTCACCTCATAAATTTTTCTGTCAGCACCTCCGACTCCTGAGCTCAAATTGAAAGTTTGACTTGGGGCACCTGTGGAGACAACGTGTGTAAAAATCATAATTGCAGAAATGAAACATGAGGCCACCCTGGTAAGTACAGGCTCTGTACTTAGGGGCTGTCACCAGTGACAGCAGCCAGCATTAACAAAACAGGAGCACAACAGGCAAGATCACCAAACTTCTTTTTATTGAAAAATATACATGTTATTTGAACAAAAAGTAAATATGTCTTTACATTTTAGAGTGTGAGAAAAGGAAGGGAAATCACCTTCATACAAGGCACAGAAAAGCCTGCGAGATAAAAGTAGAACCATAATAAAATTCCACAGCTGACAGCTGCCCATATAAGGCTTGTGTTCACTGTTGTTTTACCATCTAAATCCTATTTGTTGGACTAGTTCATGAAAATCTATTTATTCCTAAATTAGCTTCCTGGAGCACATGGCAACTGATAAGTCACAAACACGTCACTAAGGCCCACCTGTTTTCACACGCGGGGCATAATGGTCCACACTTGCATAACAGTTCATGAGCAGGCAGGGCATGTACCAGTGGTGGTGTACACCTTCAGGAATAGTTAGGAGATGCTACTCTGCACACATGAGGATGTTTTTAAAGAACTACCCCAGATACACATGAAGGGAAAAGCCCACTTAATTTACACACAGATGTCTGCATTGACTGAACTCATCTTTGCGTTAAGACAAATGTCTTCTGAAAAGCATAATTTAAAAGCAAGATGCCCACGAGGGTAGAGGAGCTATTATTATTGTCCAGACTATGTCAGTGAAAGATGCCTTTTACAATAAAAGGCAAAGACACATTATTTTACCAACCCCTCCTCACCACATCATGGTACTGAGCACTTTCAGGTGCCCAGAATTTTTTTAATATTTATTTTTTTCAGTTACAGCCTCATTTTCTTCCTTAAAATGGAAAGATACAAATTAATTGCTTTAACTCCTTGGAGAACAGGTCTGGCCAAGTGAGAGGCCCCACACATTTCCAGGTGAGTCTGAGCAGAATTGACAAATCTTTGATCTCCCAAAAACATGACACTAACCCTCTACATACCTACTGATCCTCCTAGTTCTGTGTGCTCTGATACTGACCAGCACCCCCTAATACACAAGCATATCATTAAGCCACACCACATGCCAACCAATAGCCACAAATCAAAAAACCTTCATGGTGCGGGTGTGGGGGGCTAAAAAAATTTCAAAGCTTTAATACAGCCATACACTAGCATTGAGAGAAAGGTGACAAGGACTGACCCAAACACCAGGCAGGGCTGTCGACAAAACAAGGTTAAAAGCTTTTGAAGGCCACATTGTGATGCTCAGGATCATCTCACTGCACCAGACCCAGGTGGGCAAATTTGAAAATGAGTTTCAGCACACGTTCAACTGCAATTCCATTTTAGGACCTACATGGCACAGTAACTCAGTGCTAACCAGCTCTGAGACAAAAGAAAAAAAATTTATTAAAAAGCCCACAATCCATATCCAGAGCTTCAAAAGACCCAAAGAACAACCAGGAAAGGAAGTGAGACAAAGTCTCATTGCAGCACTATCTGGTTAAGGCCACATAGAACCTATAACATCCAATGAACACATACATGACAAAAGTTATACTGTTGTTGAAGGACAGATGAAAGACGAATGATGGCGCTCCACACTGGCAGCTAAACCAACAGAAATGTCAACCGCGCAGCTCCCAGTCCTTCAGTCTGTCCCGGCACTGTGGGAAACTACAGTGCAGCCAGCTGACCTTTGACCCCAAACATTCTGAGCAGACCGTGGATGTCGGTATTGTCAGTACTGTGGCACAACTGGCATAGTCTGTCACACTCCATTACAACTGCAACGTTTAGTTATAAAAGGTCAGTCTTAGTACCATCTTTTTCTGATATGAAATAAAACATCCAGAGTCCTAAGAGTGAGCCTCCCTGATTGGGAGGGGGATCTCTAGTATCCTGCTTAAATAATGACAAATATTGTCTCAAATTCATTATTAACAATTCCAGAGTCAGGAGTCCAAAGCAATGCTTGCACCATGTTGTTGACACAACCACTACAAGAAGCTAGAGGGACAACAGATGTTTCTTCTTCAGGAACTTAGCCAACAGACCACAAAAATTCCTTACATGCAGCCCAAAATAAGGCTCATGGGATTGCAATTTATTTAAGATCAGCAATTATTTCCCCCACCCATCAAATTATAGCCTCACAGCTAGTAAAAAATTATACACAGGGAAAATGGTAAGTAGTGGAGATGGTACTCTTAAGATGAACTCCAAGGGTGCTTGTGGATCTTCACATGGTCAACTAGGTTTGTATATTTTCTCCTTTACCAACATAACCCAACTGCAAATCAATCCTGTAAATGGGTCAAATGGTGATGTTGATTGTGAAAATCCCTGCCTTTACACTCTAATTTCATCGTCGTCATCATCCATGAAGGAGAAGTCCTTCTCATCTTCCCCCCGAGGCGAGCTAAACTTAGCGCTGTCTGTATCGCACCCATGCGACTGGCTTGATGGCTTTACTTCCATGCTGGCGGAGCCCGAGCTGGAAACAGAGCAGCTGTCCACGTAGTGGCGCTGCCGGAGCTGCGGCTCAGGTGTATACGGGCCCACAGTATGGTTCTCCACATCCTTCAAGCGGGGTGGCCGAAGTGGAGGTTGTTGAAGATCTTCTTTGTCGTCTCTGGCATCCACCCAATGGCCAGACAGAGGCGGTGAGGCATGTCCTTCACTGCTCTTGCCTTCCTCATACCCAAGGTCATCCTCATCCCAGCCCTTCTCCATAACACTCAGGATATCCCCTAGCATGGAGGGACCCAGGTCTACGTGGAAGGACATGATGGACTCAGCATGCTTCATTCCTCCAAGAGTACTGCCCACTGATTTGGGCAGGTCCATTAGCTCCCCAAACTGCCGCTCCTCCAGCTCCAGATCCAAGGCACGGGAAGCAGCAGCCCCATTAAGTACTCTGCTCTCAGCCTCGGGCAGTTTCTTTAGCGGGGTGGAAGAAAGACTTTTGGGCACTCGGCCACCCTGTTCCACGTCTTCGTCATTGAGGTGGGGCAGGGACACGGCATTTTTCACCACGATTGAGTCACTGATCACGGGCACTGACATCGCCTCCTGCTTGTCAGCCCGAGTGACAGACTGAGAGCGCTTGCTGCTGCGGAAGGTGCGTGACAGGAGGCCTGGCTTGGACCCTGGGGAGTTGGGCTGAGACTGGCCATCACGAGGGGGCTCCCCAGAGCGTGTGCTAAGGAAGGAGGTATCCCCAAAGGCATCACCTCCCCGGCCCACATGCATCGTGTGGCGGAAGTCGCCCAGCGGAGCACTGATCATTTCCGCGGTCAGGTCGACACGTGAGCGACGCTTGGACTGGGATGAGCTGGACACCAGTTGCTTCAGGATAGGCATTTTGGGAGCCTTGGCAGTAACAAGAAAAATCTAAATCGACTGGATGGATAACCACAAGGACAACAGTCAGCTGTAATTTCACCCCTTATCTGAACCTTCCAGCCGTTAAGGCCCACAAGTACATTAAGATGCACAGGTATCCAGTAGTTCCAAAATCAGAGCCATTGCAAAGATCTTCTGAACTTGTACATTTGGACCCACCCACGTTTAGCTCCACCTACAGATGTAAAAAAAAAAAAAAACCATTAGAAATATTTTACATGCATCACTTAAAAATCAAAAAGATTGACAACACACACACACACTATATTATATATATATATATATATATATATATATAAATAAATAAATCAGAAAGAGGGAAGGCTCCTTAATACTCCTTCCTAACACATAGGAGGCACTTTTACTGTGAGCTGAAAATGAGTGTTACATCACAATGAAAATAACCAACCAAAACAGAGGAACTTCACATAGACTCGTTGGATATCAAATGTGACTTAAATATCCCAAGCTTCTTCCCTAGGCCACAAGACGAAACAAGAAACATTACGGGGTAGGAGAACTACAAGGGGTGGTGATGGGGTTTTAAGCAAAGGGAGAGGGGGAGGGGAGGTGGTTTAAAGCAACTCTCCAGATTCCTGAGCCACAGACATTCCTTCAACGCAGTAAAATAAAACATAAGGGACATTTTAATTTTCCAGATGCTATTCCTTTAAAAAGGCAAAACTTTTGGCTGGGGTGTGCGCGCATACATGCACGCACACACAGACACACGCACAGCTTCAGTGGGTCCCTTTTACTGTGGGATATGTAATAGGGGAGAAACAGTGCTATACCAATCCCTATTTCTCCATCACAGTCAACCACTCAAATCCAAAACCACCCAACAACCACCCACCCTTTCCACACGCCATTCTAGAGTTACAGAACTTAAGCTTTCAGCACAGCAAATGGAAAAGCTCCAGAAAGCAGCCCAGAGACTCAAGTGACAGACTAAGGATTGTGAATCAATGGTAAACCTATTGTTCTAGGACAGCTCTGTCAAGGCACTAACAATAATTTATTTTTGTAATTGTTGTTTTTAAAAAAGAAAGAACATACTCTGTTGCCGAAGGCTTAAAAACCTGATTCTTGGACTGTTATGACATGTATTTGGAAGTTGACAATGAGGGTCCTCTTTCCCCTAAGGACTATGTGCCTTTTTCTGAGAAGAGATCACATGACACGCTTGACAGATTCATTCAGAGGGCTGGCCAGCTCATCGCCCTAGAACACAAGAATTACCCAGGAATCTGTTTCTCCTGAACCAAGAGGATTCAGCTGGACTTTGCTCACAGATATCCACTGGATTTAATTTTATAGAACTTTATTAATCTCAGAGGGAAATTACTTCTCTGCATTTAACCCATCAGCCACATGTGGCGTCAGGGGAGCTACCATTTGAGTGTCTTGCTCAAGGACACACCTGATGGCTAGGCATTGTAGCAGGAGACTTCCACATTCCAGCCTGATGTCCTACTCACTGAGCCACCTGGCCATTTCTCCACAATAATACATATTGTGATATTTAAGAACTGAATAACTATCGTTTTCCATGACGGCATGTAAAGCATATAAACTTAAAAAGGTAGAATATACGTGCTCCAAAATCTGCACTTTAAGACCCAGCAGCCTAAACAAACCATTGCTAAAAATCGTGCAGCACGCTTGTCAACACACACACACACACACACACACACACACACACACACACACACACACACACACACCCTTTACATTTACCCCTTACAGTTGTGTGTCGCTCATACAATGAGGCCACAGACAATGAACCATGCTGATGTCACGCCTGAAAATATTTAGATCCGCCCACCAACAAGGCACCATTCAATTCCTAAAAGCAGCTGTTGTGCCTGAAAACAGAAGGGATTTGATAAATGATAAGCTATTATGACTCACATTCAAAAGAGTGGCCAGTTCCCTATGCAGAACCCAACTGTTTTGTCCACTGTGACATAATGTCTTTGTTGAATAACTTCATATAAATTTTGAGTAGTCTTCATTAGCATGCTGAAAACATACCCCACTCACAGAAGAATGCCCATTTATACGGACAGTAATAAGAAGTATCCCACAGGGGAAGGGGTTACCTATGAATGGACAAACATAGTCCTGACGTTGGCAAAGGTTCTGTGTACAAATGGAGAATTTGTATGCTGTTAGTTTGACAGAGCTTGTGCCAAACTGATATCAATATCATCCAAGAGGCTGCTGACCGAAAGCAAAGTCACTTTTTTTTCCCCCCTATTCAAATTAAACGATTAATATATTAATTTTGGTGTATAGTCCTTTGCCAACACCCAGCAGAACCCCCAATCTGTTCATCTACACCAGTTGGTGTGACAGTGATTAATATTTACCACTATTAATATTTCTTTGCCTTTTCTTAAATGAAACTGAGAAAACCTTATGCAGTTAAACTACTTAATACAATATTTCACAAGCCACAGTTGACAAATCTCTTGATAAATGCCTGCAAAAAATTTATTCTGATATCCTCAGCCTCAAGTCAGCCCACAACACAAAAAATAAACGTAATTAAAAGCAAGTCCTGTCACACTGTTTGGACAGCCGAACCGCTCTCTTTGGAGGCAGCCTCTCATGATCTGCGTCCACGGCCTGCAGATCATGAGAGGCTCTTCCCCCACACTCAAAAACTGCTCCTGTTCTACTCTGAATGGCAGACAGAAGATTCCAAATGACAGACTGCAGGTGCTGATCAGCTCTACTCTGCACCCGTTCCCAAACCTTCCCCAGCTGACACTTCCTTTTTCCTCTTGTTCTGAAGAACTTTTAAAGGCTGTGCCTTGTGACTGACCAGTGCTTCTGCAGAAACAAACTTGCAATACGATTTACACCATTATTTCTACAAACATTTTACTGCACAGCCTGTACTGTCACTGTAATACATTCGTTTAAAAATGCAAGACAAAGTCAGAATGGCTCCAAGGGCAGGACTGTTACTAAATTTGCATATTATACCAATGATGAACTTTCTACCCACATACTTTGCATACAGTATATGACCCCCATACTCCATATACAACCTTCTGTTCCAAAACAGCCCAGTTCTGTATATCACTACATATATTCTGCGTATAGTATAATTAAAGACAATTTGCAAAACTGAAGATCCTTTACAAACAAAACATTGAACACCAACAGAATCCTCAAGCTAGCTTTATGACATTAGCCAATTATCCAGACTGAAGTGGGTCTGCTGTCAAAGAACTGAGCGACCATGCGAGTCTGGGGGGGAAAAAAAAAAAAAAAAAAAAAAGACAGCTTCGTGTGTGTGTGTGTGTGTGTGTGTGTGTGTGTGTGTGTGTGTGTGTGTGTGTGTGGTGTGTGTGTGTGAGAGAGAGAGAGAGATAGAGAGAGAGACACACAGAGAACTTTAAAACGACGGTTTCAAGCTGGCAGTGTTGACGTCTGGTACAAACTATGCTTAGTGTAAACTACCAGATGACTGAAAGCTTGTGCTTCACAGACTGAAAAAAGAAAAATCCAGGTCAAAGGCCAACAGACAGCCGTTTCACATCAGCACAAAATTGCAGCATAAAATGAGTTTACTACTGCCAAGAAAACTACATTATCCTCTACAGCACATGGCGGCTGAAGGAAAGCCTACATCAGCTGCAACTTCCACAGCGGCCAACATTTTGGGTTTCTATAGCACACGATGGCAATCTGCTTCTTCCAGCACTTTGGGATGCCTAGACAAGAAGTGTACAGCACGTGATTGCATACAGCTCCTCTCAGCTCAGACCTGTTTTTGTCATCCTTGCCGGCCATTTTCACACCCCCCACGCAGCCCTCCATGGACAATGTCAATATTCCTGTTTTTAAAATCAGACACCTTTGGCTATGGGATGAATAGAGTGGACAGCAAACAACATGGCATAGTCTTCCTTGCTGCAGGAATCCTCTCTCCCTAAATGACTGTGGGGGGGGGGAGACCCAGAAAGAAGGGCATGAAACAACCTCATCACCAAGGTAGGGAACAAACGAAAAGGCCAGTCTGTAGACAGCTGCCCCTCTCCCTCCCTTTCCATGTACCACTATATTCACCCCCTAATATATGAATCCAAAGCCAGTGAACAGCATGAAACGAACCTATGCTTTCCACTTTGCATACAGCAAAGTCTCCACAGTTCAGTTCAGACTGCAACTGTTATACGCTATGAACCAAAATATAATAAAACAAAAAGGACTACTAAAATAAGCCACCACCTTCCATAGACAAACCTCCAGGGAGTATTACAAAACGTTCTGAAAAGGGTGGTGTACTTGCATAACAAGACTGAACTGCAGAAACACTGAACTGACAAAAATGGAACCTGTAATAATGTATCGGAGTAAAAATACTCAGAACTGAAGCTTGTAAGGTCCAGCAACCTGGAGGCTTATGCTGGTGCTGAGGGTTTTCCTCACATCACAAACCATACTTCCTGCTTCCCCCAAAATTCATAACCTGTACCAAACAGGCCTGTACTTCGGGTTTTTACAAGTTTTAATGTAGCCATATCAGTGATTGTAGGTCAATACCCAACTCAGAAGGATGTACGTTTAAAAATACTCTAAAGACTTCTATCCTCACTCAATTTATTTAAGCTATGCAAATGCTGTGAGAAGCCATCACGCCATTGCACCATTTTCTTAACCATTACCACTAATAAGCCCCACAGCCACATCACCATTTACTCGACATTGGGGGACACGCGCCCACTGTGCCCACTGTTAAGTTCAACATCTTAAGCCTAGGGAGAAGGCATGTTCAGATTTCTGTTTTTTTTTTTTTTTTTTTTTAAACAGAAAAACAGGGTGCTTTCATCTTTAAAAAAAACAATAAATAACTAGATGATATATGTTGCCACACAGACACCAAACAACAAAAGACCTACCTAAGGGGGTTGAGGATCAGTGTTAAGACACTGATCCCCAGCAATATGAACCCTTTCAAAGTGTTACCTTACAAACGTGGGGATGAGCCCGTCACTCAAGGCACCACATTATACGGAGTCACCGCCACATGTTGACATACAAACGTAATCTCTGAGGGGCTCTCTGGGAGACAGAGAGAAGCCATTAGGCTAATTATCCTCTCATTAACTAACAATGCCGCTTGTACACACGTCTGGCAGCGTGCACGGGTTGGGGTATGAATGGTAGAAGAATTTCCCTGATGACAGAATAGAAACAGCATAAGGAAAGCCGCACTTAACCTGGAGAGTGTGACCTGATCTCAGCCACAGTGCAGCACACTCATTTGTGTGACATTTGAATCTTTCCCCACTCTCACAAGAACTACCTTTGCTTCCTGTCAAATGAAAAGGAGCTGCTCTGAAAACCAACATGGCCTGACGATGCGAGACAGTGTGTGTCATTGCTGGGGGGGGGTGGGGGTGTACGCCTTAAAAAAAAGCCATTTGTCTTGTGTTCTTCGGTCTTCTCAAACCCCCTCTTAGACAGTACTGGTGCCTAAACTGCGAACTCATTAGCTGGGATGTCTCACCCCACTTGTCACCTTTCCATGTGGCCAAGCTACTAAATTCTTACACAAATGCTTCAAAGGTAGCCATGACAACTGCACATCAAAGAATCTCCATAAACTGGACTTATCTGTGGTTTTATTGTCAATCAGTCATTGAAGGGGTTTGAGATTTTTATGAGAATCCTGCATCACTTATAAGGTTGTCCATTTTTCTTAGCCACTGCCCATGTTCCATTTCAGAAACTACATGACTTCTACATGAGGCAACACTTTTTACTTTCACCCACAAGGCAGATGGCATAGTGCTGTCAAAAGAGCACTGGTCTGCATCATGATTAAGATGTCTCCAAAACTGGTCCAGGATCACATTCGCCCCTTTGGGTTAGTTAGTTAAACTAAATAACAGGTATCACAAGCTCCTCATTCTTGACAGACTCTTGTTAACACCACCCTCACACTTCCTGCCTACTGCTGTGACAAACCACTTTTCCAAAAATTGTCTTCAGACTACCACATGCCACCATGGAGGAGAGGTGATGGGCTCATGACACACTTCCTTATGAAGGATACAAGTTTGGAAATCTGTTCACTTCCTACCTGCTGTAACATCTCAGGGGTTCAATATGAAAAAGGTAACCTGGGAATGACTAACATTAACAGTTACAGATCCCGATTGTCTCTTATTGTGCCTCTCGTTCTATCACACTCTCACACGCAGACAGACACACAGCATAAGGCAGACATTAGCAAGGGCAAAGACTATGACCTTCCTCTCCATGTTTACATTTGGTTATGTGGCTGTAAGTCAGAGTTTTTCCTTTGTAGTAGCAAAGCAGCAAACACTGGCAAAGGGAGGAGCTTAGACATCTAGATCAACCACTCATGGTAAAGAGGCTGCATTAACACCTAACAGTGGGGAGGAGGGATGTTGGAAGACACTATAATGAAACCAGGAAGGGGGTGATTTTAAACCGGAGCAGCTGGATACAAAAAGTATCAAACATTGTTATAAACTCAAAGACATGGGCAGTCTATTGTTTTGCTCTTTGCAAAGGTGGCACACACACCAGCATATTTCCTCTCCCTTTTCCACACAAAGTCATTGAGGCCTCAAGCTTCCTGTGTTGCTTCCTGTGTTAAACAACTTAGGCTCTCAATCGCTCATGTAACGAAAAATAAATAAATTATTCCAGGCCTTATGATTAGACACTGCAGCAGCTGCCAAAGATGAACAGCCCATCATAAGGAAACAACGTTTTACACAACTGCCATAAAAAAAAAAACCCCATCTATATATCCACTTCATTATGCACATCACTTGCTGCCACAAGGAAATAGGAAAAAAAAAATTTAACATCTATATAGAAAACAAATTCACATCTTCATGTGGTGAGACAATATATATTTTTAAGCTATACATGGGGGGGGGGGTTTAAACAATTACACAGCCTTCAGACAATTCACACTTCCATCTGCCCATTTGTACAATTCTGTGTATGTAAACAACTGCCAGTGGGACAGATCACAGATGCTCTTAAGCTCAGCATGTCAAGCCCACTCCCTAATACACTTCGTGTTTGTGCAAAACCAGTAGCAAGAGGACAAGTGTCATTTCATCTGTGGACAAAACTGGGTCCCTGGAAGTGGAACATGGATGGGAAAAAAAGCATCAGAAAGCAAAGCTATTTGTTACTAGGCCACTGTCAACCTGTTTGTAATACACATGCAAAACATTCCCCAGTGGAAGTGGTAGTCCCAGGGCCACGCCACGCCACTCCACCACAATCCAGTAGTCCAGTTTTTTTTTTTTTTTGACATTAATTCACATTTTGAGCCAAAAACATCAAAGCAGACATAATGGGCTCACAATGACACTGGCTGCTTTCACACACACTGCGATGAAAGAAAGGGAAAGCCTCCTAAACATAACCTCCACCTGCCAGCAAAGTTCAGACTTTTTCATAAAAGCACAGGAAATGGAGGGGTGCTGAAATTACTGCCCGTAACATTTCCACAGAGTCTGCTATCTTGTTTCCAATGTTAATTCTTGACTGCTTGCCCATAGTAGCATGGCTACGTACAGAGGAAATCAAAGTTCATCGACACACCCTATTCCAGCATGCAACGGGCCACCTGTCCAAACCACGTGCAGCAGCTGTACCATTGTGCACACAGAACAGGGGGGTGTGACCTGGCTCATCCATAGGCAAGCGCAGTAACCACTGTGTATAAACCTAATGCCCCATTCCGTCTCCTCCCCACACCTCAGTTTTCTTTGGGAAAGACAAAAGACTATCAAGCACAGTGTAAACATGAGTAGGGCACACACATTAAAAAAAAAAAAAACCCACACAAAAAACAAATCAGGCATAAGCACGAGATGACTGCTGTATCTTGTGTACATGTATCAGTCTAAAGGTGAGCATTGATTCAGTTTTTCCATAGTTATAGTTATAGCCACATAATGCTCTTAAAAACATACGAAGTCCTTCTCTGAGACAAGTGCTTTGCTCATACCATGATAAACCTCATTTCAAGAGAGGGCAGACATTCAGTCTCTGTACTCGGCCATGTAAAGTACTGGGAAGTACAGTACAGAAGAGGCAATGCAGACACACAGGTGGACTAATACCGGGAGAAAAGCTGGAACTGAGCCTAGGGGAGGAGCAGATAAAAGGTCAATGGTACATAAATTCTTCATAGATGATATCTGCTTGTGCCCCTCTTCCCTTGTTTTTCCGCTGAGCAATCTCCCAACTTCATCATGTGCTGATAAAAAGCAACTGGCAGTGTCAGGTTAATGAATAAACCTAGTCTCTGGAAGAGAGAGCCCATGGACCACAGTTGGGGAGGGGGGGTGGCAGACACTCCTCACTCGCAAAACCCACACTGTCAGCAGTAATCGGATATCAGACGACCCACTCCAAGCACCGGCAATTCCACCTTTGCCATTTGACTTATGCACCGCTCAGTTGTGGATACACACTCAAATGATATTTAGCACAGACACGCGCACACGCGCGCGCACAGGTCGATAAATATTTGGACAGAGACAACTTTTTTTTCTAATTTTGGTCCTGTACATTACCACAATGAATTTTAATTTAAACAACTCAGATGCAGTTGAAGTGCAGACTTTCAGCTTTAATTCAGTGGGTTGAACAAAAATATTACATAAAAACGTGAAGAACTAAAGCATTTTTTTTTTTTTTTTAAACCACAATCCCTTCATTTCATAGGCTCAAAAGTAATTCAACAAATTAAATAACTGAAAATGAAATGAACATTTTTAATACTTGGTTGAAAACCCTTTGCTGGCAATAACAGCCTGAAGTCTTGAACTCATGGACATCACCAGATGCTGGGTTTCCTTCTTTTTAATGCTCTGCCAGGCCTTTACTGCAGCAGCTTTCAGTTGCTGTTTGTTTGTGGGCCTTTCTGTCCGAAGTTTTGTCTTCAACAAGTGAAATGCATGCTCAATTGGGTTAACATCAGGTGACTGACTTGGCCATTCAAGAATATTCCACTTCTTTGCTTTAATAAACTCCCGGGTTGCTTTGGCTGTAT
>JABJVR010013559.1:0-38483 GCA_025773905.1 Chitala chitala | reverse complement strand
GTTTATACCAGACAGGCACAGGTGAGAAGGTCTGTTTACACCAGACAGGCACAGGCGAGAAGGTCTGTGTTTACACCAGACAGGCTCAGGTGAGAAGGTCTGTGTTTACACCAGACAGGTGCAGGCGAGAAGGTCTGTGTTTACACCAGACAGACACAGGTGAGAAGGTCTGTTTACACCAGACAGGTGCAGGTGAGAAGGTGAGAAGGTCTGTTTACACCAGACAGGTGCAGGTGAGAAGGTCTGTGTTTACACCAGACAGGCACAGGTGAGAAGGTCTGTGTTTACACCAGACAGGTGCAGGTGAGAAGGTCTGTGTTTATGATGAAAAGACACAGGTGAGAAGGTCTGTGTTTATGATGAAAAGACACAGGTGAGAAGGTCTGTGTTTATGATGAAAAGACACAGGTGAGAAGGTCTGTGTTTATGATGAAAAGACACAGGTGAACAACTTCACATTTACACTGACGTGGCAGATGAGGAGTTTGACATCTGTGTACATGAACAAAACCAAAGCAGTGGTGCACCTTGGGGGCAGGGCACTGTAAGGGGGATGGAGCAGTCTGGAGGGAGTTGTACACACTCCATGTGAAATGAGACAAGCTGAGATGGAGAATGCTTATAAAGAGGATTCTTTAGAGAGTGACTGTACGGAAAATGAGAAACATGTTTTCGGGGGTCAGGTTTGGGATCTTGTTGGAGCCATGCTCAGCTGTGATAATCCCGTGTTTTTAGATATAAACACCTGTCCCAATAAACACCATTCCCATCCACTAACTAGCGTACAGTCTCACCACACTTCAGAAAGACGATGGCAAGAAACCAAGTTGCAGAAAACTAAAAAAGGATACAAGAGTCACAGCTGAAAAATGAAGGGCTGAGCACACCTGAGGCCCGAGGTGAAGCACCCCATATCACCAGGAAGAGACCTTCTGTCACATTTTGTTGGCTGCACAACATCATTCACTCATCCATGAACTTGTTAATATTATATTGTGCTCAGGGTTACAGAGGCTCATACAACCTCAGATATCCCACAATAAGGTGCGATACACCTGGGATGGGCTATCAGCCTGCCACTGGAAACTACAGAGAACTCAGGCTCACCCGAAATGCTCACCTATTAAGTGTGGAAGAAGCTGTGCATGCATGCTTATTCAGTTAATCCAACACGTGAACTGGAAGAACATGTCAAAATGAAACACACATGCATATTCAGTTAGCCCATGTTTGCACTGGAACAGCATGTCAACACACAGCATTAACGACTTCATTCAAACGATCAAACAAACTGGTCAACTGAGGCAACAATGCAGTGTAGAGACCGTGTCACAGCCCTTACACACCCGTTTTATTTTATGAATATCTGATTTAAAATGTCCACAGTCCTGACACTGTCATTTGTCACGAGTGCTGTTACACTCCATGAGCTGCACAGAGCTGAACTCGGGCCGCTGAGTGGGATGGACGCTGCTCTCTGGGTGGGTATCACAGGGACACCAAATGTGTCACTTCCAAACGGAGACCCGACAGAGCCACAACCACGGAATCTCCTCACCTGGTGCTCTTCCAAAACTGCATCTGTCCACAAAACTAAATAACTATAAATACTTCACATACTGCCATTCTCAGCATTACCACTAACTGCACCAACACCACAAACAAAAAATATACTCTGAACAAACAGTATTAGAAATGACACCCAGTATTACACATGATACATGCTATTGAAAAAGCAGGTAACTTCTGCTAAACACACTACAGCTTTATTCTGGTGATTTTTTCAGGCTTATTTTATGTACGACGTCTTTGTAGTATTGCAGACGTGAAACTAAACCAGACAACAGTGAACAGTTACACATGACATTTTTCTACATCCTTCACCATTTGAAGTAAAAAAGGTCTGAACGTGTAATAAAGCATCGCAGCTGAAGAGGGATGCAGCAACTCAGAAGAAGACAGAGCAAACAGTGTTTGGTCCCCCTCTGCCACTCTCACCCCCCTCGCTGAAAATCAGTTGACAGGCAGAGTAAATCAAGGCCTCTTTTGAGTGCAGAAACCACAAAACGAGCTAAAGGGAGACAATCTGTGGGGGGGGGGGTGAGTTCAGCAGAGTGAAAGGCACAGTCAGGACAGAGGAGTGGGGGCCTCCTTCTTCAGGAGGAGAGGGTGCCAAACATCTCCTACTGAGGAAGAGTAGGGTTTCACTGCCTGTGCAGGCAGCTACATACAATGCAAGTGTTCAGGAGTCGGATGGTCGCTCATATTCACACACGCATATGCACACATGCACGCGCACACACACACACACACACACGCACGCACACATTCAGACACTCAGGCTAACTCTCGCTGAAACACGTAGACAAAGTAAAGAGCCCGTTCACATACCCAGAGAAGCACTCATGATGGAAACTGGCCCATGTGGGGTTAAAGTGACACAGATGCACGCTCACTCGCTGTCGCACACGCAGAGCTGCCTCCTGCACAAAATTCTCAGTGTCCTCCACTTCGGTTGCTCCTCATGAACACCAGTTCCCCAAGCACGGATGAGGACAGTACACGGGATTTGTCTCCGCTCGCTCTTATTCTCTCGTCATCTCCCCCAACTCAGTCTCTCTCTCTCTTGCCTGTCTGAGTAATAAACTGCTCCAAATTCCTTGCCAAACAGAACTAAAGTCAGCCAGACTAGTTGAAAGAATTCATTTAGAAGCTCACTTGCTCTGGACCCAAACACTGACAGAATTACTCAGTTGTTCTGGTCTTATTGTGACACTTCCAGTTGCCTCTGAGACCCTAGAACAGGCAGAGACAGAGCAAAAAAAAGCAAGCAAGGAAGAGAGGGAGGGCGAGATAAAGAGAGAGGGAGGGCGAGAGAGAGAGGGAGGGCGAGAGAGAGAGGGAAAGAGAGAGGGTGGGAGAGAGAGGAAGGGCGAGAGAGAGAGGAGGGCGAGAGAGAGAGAGAGAGAGAGAGAGAGAGGAAGGGCGAGAGAGAGAGAGGAAGGGCGAGAGAGAGAGAGAGAGAGAGAGGAAGGGCGAGGGAGAGAGAGAGAGAGAGAGACTCACACTCTCCAGGGTGCATTTACATCTGACTTGTCTCCTTTCTGCATTGTTTCTGTACTGCCTCCACAATCTGTTTCCTCCAATCAAAAGGCACTGCTAAAGGTCAAGGGTCACCTGCACCCTTTTATGGCTCTGCTTCCTGCATGACACAAGAGGTCAAAGAAAATTAAATTTCAAAATTTTTAAAGATTTTGTCCAGTAAAAATATGAAAACTGACAAAAGTCCTACTTGTGGTGAAAGATAACACGTGAGGATGACTGTGGGAATACAGCACTACAGGAAATGCTGTTCATGCTGAAATTGTGTCCACATTTCTTTGTTTTTAAAAATGTTCAGTAAAATCTCTTGCAATGTGCTGAAATATTTCGATTCCTCAGTCTAAAATGGTAAGTTCAGTAAGTGTTCCCAGCACAAAGAGACTGGGTATTTATCTTTTCTGCAACAAGTTTGTAGACAGAGTAATTTAAAATTAGTATTTGTAAAAAGACGCATGTCCAACAGTTTAATCCTGTTAATTGTCCGAGAGCCACTGTACTTGTTTTTCCTTATTATTCAGCTTTCAGAGCCTTGTAATACTCTGGTAAATTCTGCAGTTGTGGACCACCAGCAGTTTCCTGGAATGTAGCACCTCGTTATCTGGTGATCAGAAGCACAGGTCAAGTGGTCAGTCAGCACTCACAACGTGTGGGGCAGGGGTGGGGGGGGGGTCAGCAGTGACAGCATCAGTCCCACATGGAAACACACCACATTCTGGCCCTGAACTTACATCCCATTAAACTTAACAAGCCAGGCAAAAAGCTGCAAAGAGGACTAATTAGACACTCTGTTAGAAGATTGTACTGGACACAGAGCCCGTGTGCTGAGCCATATGTTTGTCCCTGATAATGTACTGGACACAAAGCCCGTGTGCTGAGCCATGTGTTTGTCCCTGATAATGTACTGGACACAGAGCCCGTGTGCTGAGCTGTGTGTTTGTCCCTGATAATGTACTGGACACAGAGCCCGTGTGCTGAGCCGTGTGTTTGTCCCTGATAATGTACTGGACACAGAGCCCGTGTGCTGAGCCGTGTGTTTGTCCCCGATAATGTACTGGACACAGAGCCCGTGTGCTGAGCCGTGTGTTTGTCCCTGATAAGTAGCCCTGATAATGTACGCAATTCACTTCAGGCCATGGCAGGAAGAACAGGAATATCAACCAACAAAAGCATTCAGAAAGAGCAGGACAACCACCTGCTCAAGGAGACACATCTGCAGAGTGACGCTGACCAGCTGGACCGCTCCACCACAGACCGGAACAGCTGCGAGCACCAATGTCCACCAGAACTGCCACATCCATCACTCCTGTCCAAAGTGGAACGCTTCCAGAACAATGACATCAGCGCAGCTCAAGGTCACATTACAGGAAATGCAGGGATTCACAAATACATGATAGTAAACAGCCCTGTCCAGAGGGACCACAAAGCTTTTTCTTAACCATTTTGGACATTTTAAGAGGTTATCTATCTTCTGTCTTCTGGCTTTCATGTTTTCACTAGACTATATTTTTTATCTTTCTCAGGAAACACTAGGACTCTGCGTGTCTTTGTGAAAGGCATCCCCGCCCCCCATGGCAACACTCTTAATTACTGGGGTGTAGCTAAATGATGTCCGACACCAGCGTGCTCCAGCCATGCACCCACCTACATGTTAGCATTAGCAGCAGCGCTAACTCCACCTTCACACACAAGTTCTCCACCTGTGGCATCTATGCAGAAAAGCAGTAAACTGTGGAACTTGTGTTGAAGCGACTTCGTGGAGCTTGAGAAGCAGCAGGAGGCCGTGTACCAAGAGCAAACCGAGCCGAGACTGGGCTCTAAGAGTCTCACCAAGTCTGGCCTTTTATAACACCCAGACCTGTCAGACAAAACCGCTGCTTATGCAGTTAGTGAGGATACAGTGCCGAGACGCAGCCTAACATGTATCAGGGATGCACGGCCGATGTGGGGAAGTCGTACGCCCTAACGTAACGCAAATGGGCTTCAGTGGTTACCTGGGAAACCCTGGTGGGAACTGTGCAATGTCTACATAGCACACATGCTGTAACATTTGCTGCACAGGAAATCTGTTTACATCCTGACACAAAAAACATTTCCTGTGTGGATATTTTGAGTGTGTTAACAGCTACAGTAGTTTAGTGCAGAAAGTGGAGAAGAAATGCCAAACTGTGCTCTGTGGGACATTTGCTTTGCCTGACTTTCTACTAAGTGTCCCCTAGGAGCTCAGGCTATCTCACCGTCCTGCAGGTACTCCTCACCGATGTCCCAGCGATGTTCTGTATACACCATGGTGCATCCCACCAACCAAAAAAAGATGAGAAAAATCACTACTGTGAATGCTTGAGAGCGTTTCACAAAAACGTGTGTGAACAGCCCATGATAAGAGATTTTCACGCTCAGCTAACAGCATCTTTCTACAGCTGGGAAACCGCAGGTTGTGGATGGTGTATTAAGTCTGGAAAAGAATCTGATTTTTGATGCTTTCCAGATGGTTCTTTACTTTCTGTAGGGAGGTGTATGAGTGAAAGATTCTTGTTCCATGCCTGAGTGCTCATAACTCATGCGTGTGCATACCTGTAGATAACACAAACTCATCGCCTTTCTATCAGGGCCAGAAATGCCATGGGCCAGCTCCCCCGTGCCACAGTGCTCCTAGCATTTCCAGAGGTGAAAACTCAAACAAACCATTAAATAATAACCTGTACAGGGGCATTGGAGCAGGAGTTCAATCAGAAAGGTGAGCCAGGTTAGATACAGTCTGCCTCGACTCAATTCCCATCCATGTCCTACACCTTCCATCATATATTTGTGCATTTCTTTACACATGATAAGATCATATCTCACCAGCATGTTTTGTTTCATACATCAGCAATACGTGTGTGTGTGTTCTCTCCTTCACACATGAGCATTTACAGACACAAAGTGAAATGTACGCTTTGACAGCGCGTAAAGTGAACCTTTGTATGAATACAAACAAACTCCCTGCTGTGGAAGAAGTCATGAATAGTGTGATTTCATCGAAATTTTTAATATGCAAACCATGGATGGAGTCTGTCTGAAGGGCACAGGTTCCAAACATGCCACATGGATTTGAGAACACAGTTAACCACACATGGCCCACCGGCTTGGGCAAGTCTTTCTGATTGGCCAGCCATGAGACTGTGACGTGCATAAGGGAACACTTAAGGTCACCCCACAAACACGGGCTGGGCACAGGCAGCGACTGACAGGGAAAGCCATTACAAAGGTAAAACCACCTTAAGGGAAATCGCAGCCTGATCAACAAGAAACGTTACTTTACCAGGGATAAGAGCACCAGGAAATGATGCACTTTATATCAAGAATGTAGAAAACAGCAGCTACGAAAGCCATAGATTCACAACCTGAGCATAATCTGTCACTGCATCCATAGTTTTATGATCTATTATTTAATGTGCATGGATGCATTTCAAACACCTTGGGGGAAAAAATTGTGAATTCTTCACACAAAGGTGTGATTTAGAGCAGCCAAGGTTTCCAGAAATTCCCTGACAGCTTGGTCAGTATCAGAACATATGCCTGGGTGATAAATTGCACTGTCAAGAAAGGAATGCCCTTCTAGAATAAATGCAGCAGGGCTGACCTTGTCAAGAAAAAAGGGGTGAAAACAAAGACTGAAGCTGCCTGAAGTCAGTGAGGAAAACACCCTACAATGCTGACTGCTGCTCTCACATCCTGAGGGAGTGGGGCTGCTTGTGTGTTGCTGCTCACTTATCCTGAGGGAGTGGGGCTGCTCGTGTGCTGCTGCTCTCACATCCTGAGGGAGTGGGGCTGCTCGTGTGCTGCTGTTTTCACATCCTGAGGGAGTGGGGCTACTCATGTTGCTGCTCACTTATCCTGAGGGAATGGGGCTGCTCGTGTGCTGCTGCTCTCACATCCTGAGGGAGTGGGGCTGCTCGTGTGCTGCTGCTCTCACATCCTGAGGGAGTGGGGCTGCTCGTGCGCTGCTGCTGTCACATCTTGAGGCCTACAGGTGTGGCTTGAGGATAGGACTGCCTGTAAGTTCACTTCCACTTCTCATACAATTTAATTCTCCTTCACACAGCTGATCATCAGAGGTAAATGAATAAACCAACTGTTATTTATTACAGGCGGAAAACAAGGCGTGTGCGTACCACAACTGAATTCCACGTTCATTCCTTTGCCACAGCAGCTGGTAAATCAAGCTACCTGAGACTGTCTGAGAAACACAGCACACCTGAACACACACCCACCTCCCACCTGAACACACACCCATCTTTCACCCAGTTCAGATGGAGACACAAAGCAGAGCCACTTCTCCTGCTTAACCCCCCCAAATCATCATCATACTGACTGTACTCTTCCTTTATTTCTTTCTTTCTCTCTCTTTATCTCTCTCTTTCACATACACACACACACACACACAGACACACACACACTAATGATGTGTGCGTATGAGACGTACCAGTCTGTGCAGTCCTACACATCGCAAACTGCACTCCAGCGGACTCATAGGTACTCGTGTGGCTGAAATCAGAGTGGTTCTTTGCTGTGGGGTGGGTGGAGGGGCAGAGGGACAGAGGGTTGGAGAATGACACATTATTACAGAGCTGTACAGGAGGACAGCCACATGTTAGACAACGTGTAACAAGGAGGTTATTCCACCAGTCTGGTCTGTTCACCTGAGTCCCATTCAAACCCCTCATGTCCCTGTGGGCTATACCATAACAGTGCAAGCAGAAAAGACACATCAAACATCAGGAGCAAGGAACTGACTGTTTTAAAAGGCAGGAGCCAATGACATAAGACGGGGACAAGTCAACGTCCACCATTTTGGACAGAGGAGGCACGGAATATCATATGAAGAACAATCAATGAGGGTTTTCAGCAAAGGAGGAGAAACCAAGGACAGTCAGGGAAAAATAGATCTTTAGTCAGGGTGGATGAGCCAGAAGTCAGACTGATGGTTATAAGGACCACAAATTGAAGAAAAGGGTGGGCCTGAACTGTCAGTTAGAGAGAGGACATTAGGATAGACAAGTCTGTCAGAGTGAGGACGTTAGGACAGACTGAGGGCTGTCAGAGAGAGGACGTTAGGACAGACTCTGAGCTGTCATTTAGAGTGAGGACATTAGGGCAGACTCAGAACTGTCAGTTAGAGTGAGGACAGTAGGACAGACTGAGAGTTGTCAGTTAGAGAGAGGACAGTAGGACAGACTGAGGGCTATCAGTTAGAGAGAGGACGTTAGGACAGACTGAGGGCTGTCAGTTAGAGTGAAGACGTTAGGACAGACTGAGGGCTGTCAATTATAAAACCTAATCAGTTATTGTCAGGCTTTTATCCATAGCAATTATTAAGGAAGCAATGAATATTCCTCTTCTTTGAAAATAATTTTAAAAGATGGGTCAAAGGAAGTATAATAAAGTTTTATGGTCCCTAATACACAAAATTATGTGCTTGCTCCAAATGACATGAGATATGACTAGGGCTAGGCATCCTTACCGTAGGGTGTGGGTGGGGTGACAGGGAAGGCAGGTGTGGGTGGAACCATGTCACCGTCAACTTCCACCCGGCCACCATAGTTCATGCTGTCAGCTGCGTACAGCACTTTCCGCTGGGGAGCACACACAGTAATGTTACAACACACACACACACACACACACACACACACACAGACTATGACTGTCCTGACACCCCATGGACATTGACCAAACAAAAATCCAGTTGACACAAAAACACGTAGTGCCGCACAAGTCTGTAGTGTCCCTGCCCCCGTGTTTACCTAGTACACCCCAAATCGATGTCCTTTCACAAAAACTCCCTAAAACGTCAGGTTCTGACCACAGAGGATACAACAGTGAACAGAAATGTCTGGAGCTTTAAACCCAAGATAAGACTCCAATGGTTTCTTGTAAAGGTTTCCCTGGATAGAAGGGGGTGTTTTTCTGCTGGAGGAATGTGTGTAAATGCATGTGCTCTGGCATTCAGTGACCCACCCAGCATCACACGTCTGTGGCTGTCAGGCAGACATCACTAACAAGGATCTGATTCATGCAGTAAACCCCGAGTGCTTCCTCTGAATGGCCCCCGCTCACTCGGCTACACTAGCTCTCTCATCCTTATGCAGCCAAAAGTACACTCACAAAACGCACCTCACATGCTCCCAGCTCCCGAAACCTCACACCCAGGGCCCAGCCCGGGCTCTGGACGTCTTTGTGGTCTACGACGTTGCTGGGGGTGCCCAGGAGGCGATTTCCTGGTCTGTCACAGGCTGAAACAGCTACACAGACACAAAATGCATGAGCACAAGTTAACACATGCACACACGGTAAGAATTTGACAAGGTGATATCCGCCGTACCCACTGAAGTGTGTGCACAGCAGCTAGTAGCAAATGGAAAAGAATGAACCATCTTAATATCATATGAATTTTCATGCATGTACAAGGAGAGCCTGCCAACTCCCCCCGCACACACACACAACTCCAGGTGCCAGAATTGCACCCCTGCAAGGCAACAGAAGAGCACTGCTGCTGACCCACTGTAGCACCCCCCACCCGAGTTTAACGTTCAGAATAAATTGCTTTCATGTTACGCTACTTTCACTGAATTATGAGATCCAGATTTTAAAAATTGCAAGCAAAAATGCCCCTTCTCTGGCCCTGCTGCTCATTCTGAACGGCCATGATTCTGGTGACCTTACCTATACAGTAACTGGACGTACATCACAAAAGCTCCATCCACAGGTGATGCCTCTTTATAAACCAGTGCAACGTGTTGATGACAGGCATTAAGAAGGAACATGCAGGACAGTCTCAGTATGGAGAGACAGACCCACTGGGGGACCATGGAAAGACCCAGAACTCTTAAGCTCACCTCACACCACCCAAGAGTTCAACAGACAGTAGGTGACTCCCAAGTCATCCTCCCCAAATAAGGGTCACTCTGGACACTTTACATCTACGGCCTCCATGTTAAGACTAAAACCTATGCCATATGCGTTCTTCTGTTGCTAATAGGTACTGGGTTTACCACAGGAAGTTATAGTAACCCGTATGGACTTGTTTACCTGTCTGTGAAACCTCACTGCCCGTACGGTACTCCGAGAGCACATCACAGAGCACAAAGAGGCAGTGATGACAAACTGGAGAGGTCTGATTTGTGAAATGTGCTCAGTACCCAGCAATGCTTGCTAGCCAAACACATACAGAAGGAAGGGAAAACTGAATTATGAGCAATGGGTGGTGGGGCAGAGGGTAAAGTGTAACATTCTCTTGTGCAAACAGGCACCACTTAGTACTGTGGTGTTAATACCAGAGCCTGGGGGAGCACTGGAAAATGCCCCCCCTCACCTCTTACACAGTGGAGCCAAGGAATGCAGCAAGGCAGTAACAGGGGCTACTTATTCTCCCCTGAGCAGAGCTAATCTGTTTCACACAAGTTCCAGTGCATTTGTGTGTGCGCGCGCGTGTGTGTGTGTGTGTGTGTGTGTGTGTGTGTGTGTGTGTGTGTGTGTATGCACGCGCAAATGATAACCTCAGGAAGAAAGGCCATCACACAGCCCCACCTATAACCTCTCTTATGGAACACACCGATTCTCATCACCCACTGGGATCTGTCGTCATGGACACTCAGGGAGACGCAGTATGACAGTAATCAGTAAAAGGTGTGAACCACTCGGAGAGAAATGTAGACAGCACAGTTACTCAGTCCCCAAGGAATGAGACATGGCTCTGAATGTCAGTGTGGACAGCCCACATCAATGTCATCCTCACTGAGATTTCAAACAGGACACGTAGAAGGGAGAAGCCAGTTTAATAGCACCAGTGCTAAAGATGAGTCCACACACATTTATCCAAACTCATTTATGGTGTTTAAAGAGCAGAGCCCAGTCTTCTGATACCAGGGACAGGAAACATGTCACATGTTCTCCCTCATCCAGCCTGTACAGAGTTGTCATCTTCTGACATAAGGCCTTACTTCTGCACCTAAGGCAGAGGGCTAAAGAAACGCTAATGAACAGCTAACAGAAAAGTGCTGCTCTGACTCAGGAAGCAGGTGTGCAGAGCACTGAAGTCTCACGCCGAGTCTCCCCAAGAACCTCTCAATGTTACCAACAGCACTTTTCTCCACGTTCAACAAACTAGTATGAAGGCGGAAACATTCCCATCATGGAAACATACCACACATTCAGCCCAGAATGGCTGGATAACCGCTGACCGCAGAAACATTAATCAACATTTATGGATATGTTCCCCACTTTATCACATTTCGTAAGTGCAGATAGCACAGGCAGTCCTCTGAGCACCCCGGGCGTGGCCTGGTAAGGGTGCAACATGGAGCTACATTTGCTACTGCCGCCGCTATAAATCTGCTGTGGACTGCAGAACCAAAAAGCCCTGTTATTGTGGCAGGGCACAACAACAACAGAAAACAACATACGGTTCCGTTTCAAAAATGGAGTCTGTGACCTATTTCTTTTTTTAATGTTTTGTTGTTTTGCTGTGTATAAACAGCTCAGACTGTGTGCAGGCTGAGGGGTGTAAACACGTGAGGTGAACACTCGTGGAACTGCTCAAGGGGAACCTTTAACTGTGAGATACACAAATGTGGCGTGTCGTAATGGCCAATCCTGCTGGCATTTGTCCAGCAACAGCAGCTGATCGCTCAGCTGACCATGAGGCGGATGTGTCCCTGCGCGCCCCGGACATCTGATTGACTGATAAGACATCATGGGTGTGGGCCTACTCACCCAGCAAGCTCCACACACCAATCACACATTCAGCAAGGCTCTCTGGGTGCAAGCCTTCATCAGCAATGATATGCCAAAGTGAGAAAGGCAAGTTGTTGACACCTTCAGCTATTTTTTGTTCATAAACAGACATATGTGCAGATAGGACTATAAAAAGCAGTGTCTGCAGAAGCATGGCGGTTCCAGTAGGCAGCCCAGATGCACTCTGTGTGGCCCTGTCTACCTAAATCTCAGGCTTAAAGGGCACTGTCAGCATTCAGAGGGGACACCCAGAGACGCACCACCCTCCAACATGTCACACCATACACTGCAAAACAGTCAAAAGTGCCTATCAGACTCAGTGAAGAGCATGCGGGCTGGGAGGACAGTCTCGGTCAGGCAACGAGAACAGAAAGACAGTTTCATTACCGATCCCCAGATGTCTAAATTACTTAACCATCAGGTGATCAAAGCAGGCCCTGACACAAGCCCAACGAGGGCCCAAAAACAAGCCTAAAGCAGGCCCCGACACAAGCCCAACGAGGGCACAAAAACAAGCCCAAAGCAGGCCCCGACACAAGCCCAACAAGGGCACAAAAACAAGCCCAAAGCAGGCCCCGACACAAGCCCAACGAGGGCACAAAAACAAGCCTAAAGAGGGCCCTGACTCAAATCCAATGAAGGCACCAGCAGAAGTCCACTGAAGGCATCAGCAGAAGTCCACCGAAGGCATCAGCAGAAGCTAAATGAAAGCACCAGCAGAAGCCCAAGGAAGACAAACACAAGATCATAGCAGGCCCTAACACAAGGCCATAGTGGGCCCTAACACAAGGCCATAGTGGGCCCTAACACAAGGCCATCGCGGGCCCTAACACAAGACTAATGTCAGCCTTCATTCAGCAACACTGTACTTCTTTCAGTTTGGTTTCCACTAATGTCTGGCATGAAGTTGCTGGTTCAATAAGAAGAACAGATCATGTCAGCTCACTAAGAAGGCTGACTTTATGGAAGTATTTCAAAAGAAACCGTCAGCAACATATTTTCTAAAACTAATTAAGGTAGACGAGCATTATGTTACTACACTGTTGTGGTAGAAAAGGGTTTGCCATCAACATATTTATACAAAACAAAGTTTAAAAAAACCATGTCAGAGAGTTTAGGAGCCCTTTGATTGAGCCCTATGCCCAAGAGCACTCACAGCACTGATCTCATGCCTCAAAAGGGACAGAATACACGTGTAAATAAAACAATACTTCTTAATGAAATCTACTAATCTTCTTACTGTACATGCATTAACATCTGTTTTGTATATACCCAAAACATTAAAATGAATACTGACTAGAACAAGATATCAAGATGATCTCACCTGTTTGGAATGAGTTTAACAGCACATCATCTTGGCTGTTAGCTGGTCTGTGGACTCTTCCATTTGTACATGGGGAAGGAGAGCCACTGAACTGGCCCCTCTCGTCCTTCTTGATGGAGCTGGATGGAGTGGGTATGGGTACAAAGGTGGGGTCCAGGTCCATAATCAGCTGGTTGAGCTGGTCGATGGACTGGTCAATGTCAACTGTCAGCGAAGCCAGTTCTTCATCCCTACTTCCTGTAGAGTGCTGGCCATTGGCCCCTGCTGTCCCTGGCCCCAGCCCAACCCCTGCAGCCCCCAGGGCTGCCTCGCAGCTGCTGGTCCCTCTGGTGGGCGAGTCGGATAATATGGCAGGGCCAGGTTTACTGCCGAAGAACCGCACGCTGCTTTCGGCAGGGCCGTAGGCGTACTGTTGGGCAGTGACCATCTGCTGCTGCTGCACCCAGGTCTGTGTGGAGTACCCCCCCACCGCGAAAGCCTGGGATCCGGGCACGGGTACTCGGGCCTGAGAGCCATCGCCAGGCGACGCACCCGACCGCTCGTATTCGTCGGGCCCGAAGCCAAAGTCAGAAGCCCCGGGGGCGGGAGCTCCGAAGCCATCAGACAGCAGCGAGTTCTGGCTGCTCTGGTGGCAGCCGCAGCGTCCAAGAGTGTGCGAGTGCGGCCCGTCGGAGGACGACAGAGTGCCGATGCTGTCGGCGCTCTGGAGGTCGGGGGTTGGTGCCTCATCATCCAAAATGTCAGTCTCACGTTCACTCGATTCTCGCTCACCATTGGCGTGCACTCGGGTCTTTGTGGTTCGGAGAACACCCTCTGTGGCCCCTGCTGCCCCTGCTCCTCGTTGCCCGGCGCCCTCCCCAGGAGGTGGCAGAGGCTCCAGGCCAATACCGCTTAGCAAGCGCTGCAGCTCGGCCCTCTCCTGACGGCTAGGCCCACGGCCCGTCTGCACCGAGGTGCTGGACAGGCCCGAGTCGCTGCTAGCGGAGAGAGTGTGGTCACTGTGCTCAGGGCTGCTGGTCATGGGCCCCCCTTGAGGGGCCCTGTCCATGCTCTTGTTCCTCACCTTGGCGTAGAGGCTGCCGTCCGCTGGGCCGTGCACGGCTGCAAAGACACAAAAGGGACATGCGTCACCAGAGGCCTGGCACATAGGGGACCTTCATCTTCATCTGCTGACATACAGGGGTGTTTGAAAAACACTCTGCGTCAGCCAGGCACTGCAGGTTGAAGCATATATATTTTGAACATTTACAAATACATAAATATAACAAAATCACAGCAGGACATAGAAATTTTTGAATGACACTGCAGGGCATCTGACGTGCGACATGTGTCAGTCACAGCTGTGCAATAAGCCGTGACTGTGATCCTGCAACCCCCCACCCACAGACACACAGCAGGCATACCTGATAGGGTCTCCTGTACAGTGTCACAGGAACCAGAGCAGAGACAGAATCAAGTAGAGCCCTCCTTGTAAAGTGGGAAGTGCAGGAGCTCATTTCTGGGGGTCAGACAAAGCCACCCCCTAGGGTGAACACAGCCTCCCCCACTCATGCAAGTCAGAGCCGACAAACAGCTTGAAATCCTTCTCTAAAACGTTTCCACTCTTCTGCTGTGTTCTTGCTCTCTCTTGCTCTCTCGCTGTCTCTCTCTCTCTCTCTCTCTCTCTCTCTCTCTCTCTCTCTCTCTCTCTACCACCCCCTTTTCCCTGCCCCCCACCTTGCACTTTCTTTAAAAAAAAAGGCTTCTTACCTCTCTGCC
This sequence comes from Chitala chitala, assembly GCA_025773905.1. NCBI lineage: Eukaryota > Metazoa > Chordata > Actinopteri > Osteoglossiformes > Notopteridae > Chitala > Chitala chitala. Next base: position 23,530 of record JABJVR010013559.1, on the reverse strand, counting down.
AAGTACAGGTAACCAATCTTCTCTCACTTACAAATGACCAACTTTTCAGACACAGATCAGGAAAGCCAGGGGTGGGGGCACCGGATGCTAGGCCTCCACCCCCACCTCCTGCCGTTGTTCAACACCCACACAGGAGAGGCTTAGCAAACTGGAGCCCCTCTCTCTCTAGAGGAGGTCAGTGTTTGTGCAGTACACACAAGACCTTGAGTCGCCCAAATATGGAAAGTAGAATGTAAACACAGAGGTGGGGCTTAACAGGGGGGCAGGCCAATGGGGTGGGTCTTAACAGGGGTGGACCAAGGGGGATGGCCGTAACGTGATCTCCTACAATGCAAGGAAAAGGTGGACAACACAGAGAACGAGAAAGAGAGAGCGAGCAAAGAATTTGAGCTGAAAACAACATTCCTCTACACCCCTTTTTTCACACCGAAAAGCTGGCTTGTTAATTAGAGTTGTGTTTTAGTCTTGAGTGGTTGTTTCCAAGCCTCACATACATTATTTCCCTACATAGTTATTGGTAAATTACATGGCTACTGCCAGCATATATAAAACTGGTATAAAACCAGATGTGCCCAAAACCTCAACTGGTGGGATCACTGATTGTTTTAGCTTGGCTTCCTGTCTTGTACTTAACAAAGACGAGGCAGGAATGCTACTCAGTTTAACATACTGATCTGCCACATCACAGATCAGAACACAGGGGGGTTTTCTTACACATTTCCTTGGAACCAAAGGGTTTTTTAAAAAGCTGTTTCTGAAGTGCTGAGGTACAATTTACAGCTGTTGGGCTGCTGAAGAGCCAAGCTCATAATTAGTACCTGCTAATAAACTGTAAGGCAAATCATGCATTCATGAGCATGTTATGAGACACCTTTAACACTGTGGTTTAATGCCTTTTCTGACGGGTTTTATTAATGTGTCACACAACTGCTTCCAGGTGAAATGCTAAATGTCTGTTTTTCACTAAAGATGTATTTATTGTAGACTAAAATGCTGTATTATTGTTCTCGTTTAACATTAACTACCCATAATTATATTAACAAAAGCACTTGGTCAGACTACTGTTTTTCAAACAAAAAATCCTACACTTAAGGAAACAATTAAAGGTACTTGAGTGGGCTGCTGAATGACACTGGTATCTCTAGTGATATCACCGGTTAATATCACCAACAAACGTTAAAGGCATCTGTGTGGATTGCTAAACTATATCGATAGGTGCTGACAACCATGAAAGCTTCTGGGCAGAGCACTGAACTACACCAGGGTCATTACCATATATGAAAACTATCTTGAATTCAAAAATAAAAATGAGGGCTTATAATACTAAAACATGAACTAATACAAAATAATTTCATAAAGAAAAATAAAATGTTTATTTTTTACACTGTCATAAAAAAATTGTGTATTTGAATGCAAAAGTGTTAGTTGACCAGAGAATGTGAGCGTTTGGATTCATGGTTCTAACTCTCTGAGCTCCTCAGTCCTCACACTGGCTTCACAGAAGGGCAAAGCTGCTTGGCAGAAACCTGACAATTTCAATAAAATAAAAGTAAAACTGTTAAAGCTCTTCTAACTTTACTAAAACTAAAATGCAACTGAAATCTGACATGCTAGACTAAATAAAAATTAATGAAAATTTAAAAACCATAATAACCCTGAAGTACAATGTCCCTAAGACACGACCGATAACCACTTGTGTGGGAGCAGTTAGGAAACACTCGTACTTCACCCTGATGTTGCTGGTATTTGGCTGGCTTGTTAAACTACATTAATATCATGCAATAACTTCAACTTTGGAATCATGGATGGCACCAATAAATGTGGGCGTCCACATCACGGACGGGTGGGCAGTCTGATGCACAGGTACAGTACAAGCCTACAACAGGTCAGTGAACAGGCAGTGGACAGAGGGGGGGGGGGGGGGCATCACAGGCATCACTCTTTACAGCTCAGAGTTCACGCACCCTGCTGGCTCAATGGGGCGAGGATGGGAAGCAGAAGTTTCCCTATTCGAATCCCAGCCCCTCTGAGTCCCTGAGCAAGACTCTCCCCGCTAGCTCCCCGGGTGCTGTGCATAGCTGGCCGCTGCCCCCCCTGGGGGGTGGGTTAAATGCAGAGCTTGGTTGTGACATGTTTTTGTACACAATGATAATAAAAGCTGATTATTATTATCATCTTCAAGTAAACGACTCTGCGTGTGCCCAGTGAAACCAACAGCTCCTGATTCACTCCCAGCTCAAATGGAACACCGCCGGCTAAGGTCTCGGGTCACTGACCCCTCAAACTTCACGTTTACATGCAACATGTGTGTTTTCAGAAACATGGCGAGGTCATTGAGAAAGAGTAAAAACGCTCTGCTTTTGCATGTAAGTGACATAAGCTGTCCCACAATGCTGTCTGCAAAGAGCTGTGGCACTGACGAAAGTGAGAGCACGTGTATTTATGTTGCTTTTCTCTTTTTCGTGGTTGGCACAATGGAAACAGCTTGGAGGAAAAGCGAAAGGGGGTTTTAGACACAGTGAAGATGGTGATGCTCCTCACTGCTGGTCAACAGATGTTTTACTTTAGTACTACAACGTTTAAACTGGTACCACAGAGTGCTTTAAATGTTTAAGACATTGCAAAGTATTGCAAGATAATAATGAAGTATTGTAATGTTTGTACTGGTGGCAATTTTAGCCAAAATTATTCAAAGAAATAAATTTCCCCCTCTTTTAAACTCACTCATTAAAAGGGAAGTAACCTTCTCATTAAAATCAGGTTAATGACCTAATCAGAATGTCACATTTCCTGGGTATATCAGACAAAGTGAAAGAAGCCAGCAGGGTCCAGCGCAAACAAACTGCGCTTCCAGTGTGTCCACAGCTGACCTATTACAAAAACCTGCAGGGGGTGTGCTGGTGTCTTCCTGCTGCTTACCGTCCCTGTCCACGGCCACGTTCTCATAGGAGTCCCAGCGTACAACCGGATCATCCATGGCATAGTCCACCAGCACGTCAGGTCCGTTCTGCCAGTGCTCACAGCCTTAAAGGGAGGCCCAAGAGCAGATCATCAGGAGGCAGGGGGCACCCTGGGCGGAGCGCCAACCCACCACAGGGTAAAGGTAAGAACATTCTAGAATTAAATAGTGGGAGCAAAGGGAAATAGGTGTTTCAAAGAGAAGAGGAAAATTTAATAAAAATTATGTTAATTTTTTAAATTAAGTTATCCCATGTGAGCGCGGTGCCCTGTTGGACTCGATGACACCCAGTGTACACCACCCTGGGATGGGCCCTTCGCTAAAGGATGCTGTGAGTCTGGCCGAGGGATGCTGCAAGCCTGCAGAGACCTAATCCTATATCTGAAGCACAAAAGAACTCTACAGTGCCATCTACACTGATTGTCTCCATTATTAACTGTGTATTCTGTAATGTTAGTACATCCAGGAGGGGCTGGGCAGCCAGTCAACTCCGCATCATGGAGTTTTTAGTTTCTCTCCTTTGTTGTTGTCTGGCTTTAACGTCAATCATCCATCTGCTCTAAATTCTATAATATTTAATTTCTTCCTGTCAATTATCTTGAGGCACCTTTTTGTGAATGGCACTATATAAAAATAAACAATTGAATTGAATTAAATTGCATAGCACTGAGTCTTTCTGCTCATCTCCACACACCTTCTGCTGCTCACCTCCACACATGTTCTGCTGCTCATCTCCACACACCTTCTGCTGCTCACCTCCACAAACGTTCAGCTGCTCACCTCCACACATGTTCTGCTGCTCATTTCCTCACACATTCTGCTGCTCACCTCTACACAGTGCTATGCACCTCGCTCATCAGCTCCCCCCACTGTCTGGTGTGTGTGAGAACATATCCTGTCTCCCATCCTTCCTACTAGTATACACGCAAGATAAACCCTCCCTCACACATACACCTTAACCAGTCAACCATGAACATTTGGATAATGGTTCTTCAGCCTGAAGTGTTTGTTTGTTTTGTTATGCCACTGACCCTGTCTGCGTTCTTGAGCAGCTACCGTCACTGAAAGATGGGGGCTCTGCATGAGCAGTGGAACACAATACAAACAGGCAGGGAGGGGCTGGCTGCTTAACGCACCTAGACTCAGGTGGGCATGAGTAAGTAACAGTCATACCTGGCATCTTCTCAGGGCTGTCTGAAAACACAAGCTCAACCTTCCCGTAATCTGGAAATCTGGGATCTGGAAAGTAAAAAAATACTGTGATAACCGGAAAGAAAAGCAAAGCTGTCACAAACAACTTTGGGAAAACAAACTTTCACATAAAAGGATATACAACATAAATACCATTCTACAGACAAGGAGAATCTCAACCTACTGTGTCCATTTCCTTTCTCCGTTCTACTTAGCACTATATGGATGTATATGACAATTGTCTGTCTTATAGGACACTGACCTTTCCCGGCAGACAGACTGACATGCATTTCTTACATGTACAGTAAGAAAGAGGTTTTGTTTTAGTTCTCCTCCACCCCTTCTTGTGTCTGAAAAAACACAGTTCTCTTTGTGGCATGCTCCCCCCCCACTTTGACTGAGGCTATGAAAACAATGGAAGGAAGTAATCACCGTGATGACAGGAAGTCCACACAGGCCTTTTGTTGAGACTGCTCTGACACCAGACATGTCAGTAAAATGTCGAGCACCTGGTCCATATTGAGGCCACGGGACACGACATGACAAGGCTGTGCTTTTGATGTAGCGTTTCCACACACTGTAAGTTAATGTATCAGTACCCCTACCTGCACTTTACTCATTGGGTGAGAGTTCACAGTTCAGAGGTCACCCTCACAAGTACCTTTGTCAGCGTGTTCCAGGTCCTGCTTGCTGAATGTGAGCCGGGAGCTGTGCACGGTGCCCGTGTGGAACTGAACACGGAACACAACCGCTCGTCCTGATGTCTGCCCGCTCTTGTGGTAACACTTCATCTGCCATAAACAGAGAGAACTGAGGAGGCTGAACACAGTACGGACGGACACACACACACACACACACACACACACACACACACAGTCTCAGATTTCAGCTGCCATGAAACACATTGTCAGAAGGCAGTGAATGTGACTCTGAGGAATTCAGCGCTAAACAATGTTCAGGATGTTCAGTGCTAAACTGAACACATTGTGTTCAGATCACCTCAGGGGCCTGTTATGTTACTGAAAAGTTCATACTCTTACTATTTTTATATATTTTTTCTTTTTGTCCTCACCACCTTGCTACCCCCTTGCTGCTGTAACACTGTGGGCCAGGATTATTTTATCTTATGCCACATTGAGTCCCCATCCTGAGCTCGTCCTCAGAAGACAGCAAAGACATCCATCATATCTGAGGGAAATGTTGCACCGGCCACAAATGGAAATGGTTCCTCAGCGCAACAGCCGAGAACGTTGCCGCTGACGCTCATTTATTTAGTATAGTATCAAAGCTAACAAAGGATACGTGAGCTAGGAAAAATCCCAAAAGACCAAGAGGACAGACCAATGTAAAGATGCTCCACATGCGTGGAGAGTGACTTACTTTTGCTGATGTCATCTCTCAATTACATAGCTGCTCGTTTATACGCCAAAGTTCCTATCCTGAATCACTCAGACTGAGTACCTGACTCAAACACACAACAGATGTGCCCCTCCTGTTTCCTTAACGACAGCACCACCTGCAGGCCTACCTACCATTATGTCTCCTTTGAGCAGCTGGGCAGGTTCCAGGCCGATGCATATCCTGCCTTTGTATCCTGGGCTGATGTGACTGTCCGATTACCATACGCACACACAGACACGTGCATGCGCATACGAACACACACACACACACACACACAAATACACATATGCACACACACACACACAAACGCATGCACACACAGGCACACGCACACACACACATACACAAAAAAAAGAACATTACTTAAGCAGAATGTCAAGCACAGGGCGGAACACTACAAATGAACCAGAATAGCAAAAGCTCTTACTACACTCCTGATGTATACACGGGCTGCATTCCCTGGTACACCTTCAAATATGGCCGATAGACTGAAAATCAGAAACAAATTACTGTAATTTTCTGTAACTTCACCAATGTCATACACTGCAGGATGTGTTTGCATGTAATTCAGGTCATGAATGACTACAGACAGACATTTACACTAATTTCAAGCCTGGATAACAGGTACTGTACTTTAACCAGTATTCCACTCAGGGGTTGTTTCTTAAATGTGAAGGTTTGTAAGATTTTTGTTTTTTGGCAATAACTGAATTCACAATGCTTAGAAACTGCTGAAAAACATTTATTTGGTTTTATTACTATTTCAAATTTGACTACTGCTCGGCTCAGTCACAGTTGAAATATCATGTCAACCAATCAAGAAGCTCAGTCATAATTCACATGCCATGTAAACCAATATGGAGCTTAATCACAGTTCAAATGTCATGTCAACCAAGAAGCAGGAGGTCCCACGAGTTCAAACCTCATCTTACTGGGGGAGTTAAGGTGAGTGTCACATAACTGTAACTCACTGATCTATACTTACAGCAACAGAGGGACATTCCAGTCCCCAAGGCATTAGGCAGAACTGGAAATCATTAAACTGAATTTGAAAAGTAGAAGTACATGTAAAAACCACTTTACAGCTCTTAAATGTAAACCCCCTCCCAACCAGCAAGGAGTACTTCGTTCCAAAATTTTATTGGCTGCAGGATGTGTCACATGCTCTGTAACACGTGAGACATGGGAATTTGAAATCTGGTAACTTCTGTGCTGCAGTATCGATGCTGATCTGATATAAACAGCAACCTTTGGCTGAATCCTTGAAAGGAAGATAAACCTCGATGTTAAACCTTGTTTATGCAGGGATTACAACAGCCCCTGTAATCAAAAAATGATTAGGTTGTCTGGTACAAACACTGCATGATGACTGTTTAAATAGACACCACAACTGCACACTCTTGCATGCATTATGATAGCGTGAACTGATAAACCGTGTAATGACTGCTGTGCTTTCAGGCTTGTGTCTTCCAGTATTTTGCCGTATTACCCTGTATGTTTAAGTGGAATATCCATATTCAAGCACAATTCACTGATTACAAAAATGTTAATGTGCATTTTGTAATCCGGAGCAAACAGTGTAGCTAAAAACATTTGAATACTAAATAAGAGCAACTGTGAATGAAATTGACAGTTATGATCATACATATTTATTAACCATTAAGCTTACTTGAGTAGCCATAAAGGAAGATGCTATAAAATTCCCTGAATGCATGTAATAATAAAGATGCTGAGTTTACCTATTTTTAGCATAAAAGCAGAAGAGCACTTTAAGATCATGAACACTGAAAAGGGGGGCCTGGCAGGTCCTTTCACAGGTGAACTTCTCTGACACGTTTGTAGCCGACATCTACATCACGTATGTAACGCAGTACCATGCCTATATAACAGCACACGTTTTTTTTTCACATTCCTACAAAACTTAAGAGTAGCATCATCAATGGCGCACAACAAAATCAGCTCACAGAAAGTGGGCACAGAGAGCCCTCAGCAAGCTATGTGCTCAGCAAGCTGTGTGCTCAGCTTCACAGGCGAACTACACTGTCTGTGCCCCCCCCCCAGTGATTCCCAGTAATGTCATCAGTTAAGTCAAAGAGGCAATACTGGGCACTAGTGTTATGACAGCACTTTAAGCTCATTCGTTCACTCACTAAGCCCCCTTATACAATTCAGGGATGCATTTTAAACCAAGAGACAAAGGCAGGATGCTCCATGAACAGAGTGCCAACCCATCACAGGGCACAGCCTGGGCAGAGTGCCAACCCAACACAGGGCACAGCCTGGGCAGAGAGCCAACCCATCACAGGGCACAGCCTGGGCAGAGTGTCAACCCATCACAGGGCACAAGGCAGGATGCTCCATGAACAGGGTGCCAACCCATCACAGGGCACAGCCTGGGCAGCGTGCCAACCCATCACAGGGCACAGCCTGGGCAGAGTGCCGACCCATGACAGGGCAGAAGGCAGGGTACCCCTTGGACATAATACTAATGCATCAAAGGGCACAAAGCAGGGCACACCCTGGGCAGAGTGCCAACCCAACACAGGGCACAAAGCAGGGTACAGCCTGGACAGGGTGCCAACCCATTACAGGGCACAAAGCAGGGCACACCCTGGGCAGAGTGCCAACCCAACACAGGGCACAAAGCAGGGCACACCCTGGACAGGGTGCCAACCCATTACAGGGCACAAAGCAGGGCACACCCTGGACAGGGTGCCAACCCATTACAGGGCACAAAGCAGGGCACACCCTGGGCAGAGTGCCAGAATTGCTGTTCACACATCTCAGTGTTCGTATGCAGTTTACTCATCAGCTGCCTGCACCCCCTCACCTCCTCCCACCTCGAAGTTGGGGACCCCGTGGAGAATGACGTGATGGAGAAAGATGAGGGAGGAGTTCATCTTCATGGATCCAGACAGCAGGCTGCTCAGAATCCACACATACCTGGAAAAAATGTTAAAAACCCCGATCAAAGACAAAGGCTAAGAGGTTGGGGAGCGGGCTTCAGCACCGAGCTAAATGTTACACAGTTTCAGTAAGTGTACACCTATATAAATCAACAACAGAGTATATTCAAACGATAATGTTCCTTTGTGTAATAAGTATTGTTCAGAAATATTACATAAATAAAATAGAAAATTTCCTTCTATTACCCAGGTCAGGGTATATAATAACAATTATTATTAATTATTGTAACGGACCGAGCAAGCAGGTTTCAAACCCGGGTGGTCACTGCCGACGCAGCACAAATGCTCTCGCTACACTAATAATATTTATATATTAATATATAATGTATATTTATAATAATAATAAACTTGGTACTGTACTGTTACTGTGACAGTAAGAAGGCTTGGTACTGTACTGTTACTGCGACAGTAAGAAGGCTTGGCACGGTATGACAGTATAAACAGAGCTTGCAGTACGTTGACGGGTCTGCAGGCGGGGGACCCCGGGAGGACATGCTATAAATCTGACACCCCTCATGTCTGAGGTCGGACTGCACTAGGGGAGCTGCTCTGATTTAGGGCTGACTGGGGTTAAACCGCTGGGCCTCATCACTGTCAGCCTCTCGGCAGCCCGGGGGAGTACTCACGTGGACCACAAGGCCCACTCACACACGTGGACCACAAGACCCACTCACACATGTGGACCACAAGGCCCACTCACACACGTGGACCACAAGACCCACTCACACACGTGGACCCACAAGGCCCACTCACACACCTGGACCCACAAGACATAGTATTGTGTATACAGTGGAACAGATTACAGTTTAATAAATAAGTAGTTTATATTCCATGCATGTAACTGGGGTAAAATGCGTGTCACAAAGGGCATCCTGATGGTGAAAATGGTGAAAAACAGAGATTCTGCAGCAGTAGCAGATCATTTGGGAGAAGTATTTCGCTCACCGCTTTTGCGATGGGGTCATAAGGGCTGAAACTTTGTCGTCGTAAAACTTCCTCATGGCAAACAGGTCCAGTGCCTGGTCAGTGCTGGGGGGGGGGAGAAAATGGAAAATGCCATAAACAAATCTAACTGAGTGCACCCCCCGTGGGTGCATGCATGTGAAAAGCTTGTAAACGTGTAGGCTCGTGCACGCCTACACGCACGTGGCCAAACCTTCCCCATCAACATCACTGCTGTGCACTTGTTCAGATACAGAAATGCATTCCCACATGTAAGCATGTGTAACATGTGAAAGTGTTATGGTGAAGAGCGTAACACACGCACATGCAGCGGGTCGACAGTGATACAAGGGAAACAAACATGAACAACTTATTCCCTGCTTTCAACTTTCCTCCCACCACAATCCAGCAAGAGTAACAGCAGCGGGTCGACTGCTGAGCGCCCCAGCCCCCCCATGTCACATTTATTGCTCAAATTGTATATCTGAACTTTGTACAAATATGCATGTAAACTCTTAAGGAAATAAATAATCTTGTTGTAAAATCAGCGCTTGACAGCAGATATTTTAAAGCACGCGTTGAGCTGAAGCAGGAGTGTGACTATAAAGGGGGTTTACGTGCCGACATTCACGCCGTTTCACCTCACACGGCGTCACACGGAAGTCCTGGCAAGACAGCCTTTAATGAGCTCAATACAACAATTAGAACACCTGCCTATTGACTGACAACCAAACCGAGGCTGACTAACATGTATCTCCCACAGAAGAAAACTGTGTCTGTTGTACAACAACAGCAGCTACGGGCGTTTAATCATTAATCCAACATTACAGCATCCCTGGGACCTTCTCCACAAAGTGCCTCTGTGACTGCGGTCAAGTGTTAATGGTTGGTCCAGCTGTGGTCACCTTGCCGAGATGTTGGTGAAGTACATGTAGGAAGAGATGATCACACCGATTCTGCCTTTCCCTCCCTGTGTGGAGAAAGAGACCCTCAAGTTAGTCCCACCGGCCTGTATTACCGCATATTCTAAATCATAATGATGAATGTGTGGTCTTTGGTTGACTTACTTAATTTGTTTGTACAGTTCAGATTCATGCATTAAAAAAATTATATGGTTATATTCCTGTAATATTCTTGTTTTCAATTGTGACAGTTTTCGCTGCAGTAAATCATAAAACCCATGATCACACTGCGCTCATCTCCCTCTTGACAGCAATAAATTTTCATAAAGTAGTGGTTCCCTTTAGCGGATCACATGATATAGACTGTGGTTTTGATTCCAACATAACAGCAAATGTGACATTTAAGGCAGCATGTTTCAATAAAACTCTTCTCAGGTCAGAGTGTGTGAGAGGAGAGGTAACGAGGCGGGGGGGGTCACTCACCCGACAGTGTATGACCACCACGTGCTGGGGGTCAGCGTTGAGCCAGTTCTCCATCGCCTTACAGATGGTACACAGCTTATCCAGTGGTGGGGCATGGAGGTCAGGCCACCCTGTGTCCATGATCTGAAACAGCCGGCCAGTTCTCAGGAATTCACACAAGCTGACAGCATACTGTTAAGGGTTTCACTGTCCTCCCCACACACACACACACACACACACACACACACACACACACACAGCATCCTAACCCCCTTGTGTTCAATACAGAAACATTCACATTTCAACATGTACACCAATGACAGGTTAGATTGTTTAATTATGTATCTTTGTGTTAGCAAATAAAAAGTAATATTTACTAATTTTGACATTTCAGTTTTTTCTAAACCTATTCACACTGAGATGTGAATGTCTCAGCAGCAGAACCAGACGTAGAGGTTTCTGTCCTGTAGGTGCTGACATTCTGTTCTGTAACTGCCTATGGCTGACTAATTTAAATAAGTGAAAGTTAAATTGTTAATACTCAGCAGTCCAGAACATCTATTCCTAAACTTAAGTATTAGAGCTGAAGCAGATAAGAGCGTTTTTACAGTACAGTTTGCAATGGCCTCCTAAACATCACTGCATCTGAAAAATTGGGCTCATGTTCACTTAAAAAGGAAACACAGACACCTAATAAATCCTCCAATGCCATTAAATAATAAACGGATGCTACCTTGGGGTTCATTTTGCTGAGCTCACATCTCTTTTCTGAGAGGTTTATAACCTGTAAGAAAGAAAGAAAGGAGTAATTCCCATTAAACCACACAGAACAAAGCTTCTCTGTACAGGACAAGCCGACTGCCATGGGGGGTCATGGGAAAGAGCAGTATGGGTGTAGGACTGGCTGCTGTTTGCTCTGTGTGGGAGGGCGTCACTGCACTCTTTACTGGCCAGTGCAGAGACAGTGGAGACAACAAACACACACACACACACGCACACTCTCAGATTCACACAGACACACACACACACACATGCACACTCTCAGACCTGCACACACACACACACACACACACACACACACACACGCACACTCTCAGACCCACACACACATTTCTGTTTTTCTGGAGTTGACAGCTCCACTGTGAATGCTGCTAATTACAGGATGTCCTTGTTCTGAGTGCTGAGGAAACACTGTTTCTTTAGTCTCTGCAGCTTCAGTGTGCTTCAGTGTCTGTCCCATGGCCACCGTCACCCACGGCGTGACAGGGCCTGCAGCTTCAGTGTGCTTCAGTGTCTGTCCCATGGCCACCGTCACCCACGGCGTGATAGGGCCTGCAGCTTCAGTGTGCTTCAGTGTCTGTCCCATGATCACCGTAACCCATGGCGTAACAGGGCCTGCAGCTTCAGTGTGCTTCAGTGTCTGTCCCATGGCCACCGTCACCCATGGCGTGTCAAAGCCCAGTTGAGTTGTGATAAGGCTGTTCTCAAAGGCGGAGCCACACCATGAAAAACCACATGTGGCCCACTGGAATTAGTCACTGTTTGAACAAGATGATGTTTCAGCTGCCAAGAGCAGGTGAGAGTGGGGCCTGTACATTACCGTACAATAACTAATTATGTGGGCTACATATCGGCTACCTAATTATACTGTGGCTAGGAATGGCAGTATTTAGAAAAAGAATTTGAATGAGATGATTATGGGCCCTGTGAACATGTACCTACAAATGTGTGTGTGTGTGTGTGTGTGTGTGTGTGTGTGTGTGTGTGTGTGAGCACTTTGAGACAACTTGTTGTGAAAGGTACTATATCAAAATAAGGTGAAATGGAAACTGAAATAAAATATCCCATAAACCCTTGGTATCATGACCCACTACATCATATCCTGGTTGATGCTGTCTGGGAACTGTAGTGTAATTGTCCTCACCAGGTAGCTGTCCCCATGTTTGGACTTGAGCATGCGTGTGACATCCTGTAGGTTACGCAGGTAGGTGTCCTCGGAGCAGCTCCGCGGGAAGGACACGGCGATGATGCGCTCCGTGATGTAGGTCAGGTCTAGTTCGTAACCCTCCTCCATCTTTGCTCTGCTTAAGAAGGAGAAAGGGAGGTGTCTTTATTTTGCCAGGTAGGTCAGTGTGTCCACATTAAGGCAAGCTTCCTGTCCACACATACATAGTTTATTAGTCTCCCATTATTGAGCAGGGACTGACCGCCCGCTCCCATGCCGTGTGCGTGTGTGCGTGTGTGCATGTGTGCGTGTGTGCGTGCGTGTGTGTGCGCGTGTGTGTGTGTGTACACGCCAGCAGGCACATACCCTAACACGTGTCGTAAATAGGTCACACCCGCTCATAGACACAAGCTCACCTTTGGACTCCTAGCCAACCCGGGTCCAAAACAAGGGCGCCATACAGACCAGACGTATCTCTTACTGTGACACAGGCAAGAGATATTTCTGTGCCCCCCAGGAAATGCAAACACACCCACACACACAAACACACTTACACACACATTATATATAGCCTAAACCAACATGCTTTGAAATAGTGTCAGTTAGTACAGAAGCATAAGAATCCTACAGTCAAATTACAAGATCTGAAAGCCTACAGCCTATATTCAGCGTGACACCCCCAAAAAACACATTAGAATTTTATTTAATAAAAAATGTGCATAATGTTCATATTATAAAGCAACTTTAAAAGGACAATAACTTGAGCAGCATAACTAACATTTGCAGTTTTGAACACAAGCTGGAGAATGAAACTAACAGCTGCCAAAATACCCTGTAGCCTGGCCAACAAAACGATATGGCCTGCCTTTGGAGCATCTGAGTCTGCTGCCTGGCCTGGTTCTCACATCAGTGGGTTTCCTCTTCCCTGACACCATGGACACGCTCCAGGCTGACAATGCCAAGGTTCATCAGGCTAAAATTGTGAAACGGCTTCAAGAAGCACGAGGAATCGCTTACATGAACTGGCCACCACAGAATCCTGACCTCGGAAGTCTTTAGGATGTGCTGGAGAAGACTTTAGAGAGTAGATTGATTCTCTTTTCATATCTGCAAGATCTTGGTGAAAAATTAGTGCAAATGTAGATGAAAATAAATGATGAGACACTGCATAAGGTCGTAAAAACAATGCCATTCATTTTTCACCAAGATCTTGTAGTGATGACAAGAGTAAAGGGCTGCCTGATGATCAGCTCTCACAGACAGACCCAGCATTACTGCAGCCTTAATGGCTTTCTTTGGAAACAGTCGCGTGATGTGGGGTCCTGACCCAGAAAGGGGGGGGGAGATCCATTTGGAAAGGGTTACAAAGGCATTACTAGGGCTCCACAATACAGTAAAAGCCATTATCTCCAAATGAAACAAATTTGAAATATTGAATCTTCTCAGGAATGACTAGCCTACCAATGTCCTCCCAGAGTACATCAGCAACTCAACAAAGGTGAGACTGACCTCTAAGAAAACACAACCTTGCTCAAATACAGGCAGCATTCCTGATGTCGCTTTTGGAAGGAAATGAATGGTGTTCATGGTACAGTTGTGAAAACCACTGCGGTCCAAAGGGAACAAAAAGGTTCTTCTCACACTGGCCAAAAAATGCCTAAATGATTCCCATGACTTTGGATCTAAGGGATCTATTCTGAGAATGAAGATGCAGAAGCTCAGACAGGTAGATCAGGACTAGACAATGTAGGGACTTAAAGACAAGTTAAACATCAACCCTGAAATGAACTGGGAGCCAATGTGTAGAATACAAAACAGGAGTAATGTGGTCACATCCCAGAGTATTAGAGCATCAGCATTCTGAACCAGTTGGAGAAGTCGGACTGATTCCAGCATATGACGAAAACATGGGCAACTCAGCACATGACAAAAATAGCCTAAGCTGAGCAAAACCTGCCTTAACAACAAAATTAGTCAGTTTGTCAAATTTTAAGTCGGCATCAAAAAATGTGTGACGAGTCCCGATTGAGCTGCTGCTGCAGGACCTTAAGTGGGAAGTTCATACTCAAACCCTCCAACATGACTGAATTAGAGCAATTCTGCAAAGAAGAGAGGTTCAAAATCTGTCCTCACTAATGTACAGAACTGATGTTGGGGTATCCCAGCGTTTGGCTGCCATTGCTGATGCTGGAGGTAGGGCAGCCAGGTTTTCAGTTTGGGCAGGAACCGCTTTTCCACATGCACAACATCTTTTCCGTCAGAAAATGAAATTGTCATTTTGAAACTGTTTTATGTTCTCCTTGTCTTGTGGTACATTTTATATAAAGGTCTGAAACCACTTAGTGTAACAAATTACAAATGCGGTGGGGTGTAAACTCATTTCAGCAGCTCTGTGTGGCTGTTCAGGGTTCAAATCCCAACCAATGGAACTTCTCTCACAGTTATAGGTACAGACTCTCACAGTCTTTTCTAGAGCCTAAACCCTACACAGGTCTGGAGTGGAGCCCATTAGGCTGATTAGTGTTTATTTAATCCAACACCCTTCTGGTAGCCATGGCAGGCAAGCAGGGGACAAACGTGCTTTGGGATGAACTTCTGACCATCGGTTACAAAAAAGGTTCTGTAAACGCGTAAATTGTTCTGCTTTCAGTCAGCCTGCTAGTTCTGTTTGTTTCCTTTTTTAATTAAGGTAGCTGAACAACATAAGTGATGGTTGTAGCTATAGGAACCCTTGGTTTCATATGAGCAAGATGTTTTGCGAGATGAATTACTCTGACCCCCATGTTCCAATAAAGAGCATCTTACCGTCTCACTGAGCCCACCCACCCCCATCCACAGCTGCCTTCTCTGCACCTCCTTGACACATATGCACTGCCTTTAATTGCACGTTGAAAAAACCCACTGATCCGAGAATTATTAAGTCAACACTGGAGACACAGGATCGCATGGGGGGGTGAATTAAAAGGTCATGTTTTAAAGCGCTGTCAGTCAGAAGGCTGTGTTATGTAGAGAGAGTTGAACGAGAACAAGGTCTCATGGATGTGGGGTAGATAACAGTTTTAAATAAAACTGTAAAAAATCCAGTTAACACACACATAAGACCATCAGGTGTAGGTGAAATTTTGGTGAGCAAAATATTCAAAATACAGAAAAATCTATCTAGAGAGGCACAAAATCCTAAAATGAAAATAATCACATAATACCCATCGATACAAATGATCAACTAGACACCATATGGACTGTAGCAGGGATGGACAGGGATATGGGGGACTAGGGTGCTGGACAAGCCATTTACAAACAAAATTTCTTCTGATTTTTGTTGTATGGGGGAGCTCTGCAAACCATTTATGTTCAAAATAACACGTGCTTGTGCTAAACCTATTGTGTATGTTATGGTAAGTACGTCTGACTGCCGTCCACACTCTGGCACAGCTGGCCGTTCTGGCATGTGACAGAATGTCCAGGTTAGCAGTCCGCCTATGGAGTCTACTGATTCTGATTCATTCACTAATGCAAAAGCAAACACATAACATGTATAATTCTCTTAAATATCAAAAACAGATTTGGTGATAAGGAGTAAACAGTAAATCATACCTTTCTGAAATACCCTAATTCAATCACAAACTGACCTTTCAGTAAGTATACAGTATATAACATATCACATCACACTCTTTTACAAATGGATACAAACATCCAGCGCTGCAGTACACCTGCAGCTGGTGGCTCAATGGGCAGAACATCAGGGGTGGTGTGGACATCACCCAAGTCACAAGGTGTGTCTCTGAGCAAGATACGCAGTGTGATGGTTAAATGTAGAGCACCAGTTTAATTGTACCATGGAGTTGTCATTTGTAACTTGCTGTGGACAAAGGTGTCCGTTACACGTATTTACATTAATGTTACACAATATTCTATAAACTGGCCAACTACAGCATGAGCTAGCAGCCAGGTAGCTCAATGGGTAGAACCTCAGGCTGGACTGCAAAAATCTTCCAGTTCAAATCCCCCCCACAGCCATGTGTACCCTTGAGTAAGACACTCAATACAAGCTTCCTGGATTTTTAAATATTACTTTCACTTAAAAGTTTTTTACATTCAGAATGCTAGAGTCTCTGTGATGGCATGGTCTTCCTGCCCTATACCCCGTGCCTCTCTAGTCTCCTTGCCCTATACCCTGTGCCTCTCTAGTCTCCTTGCCCTATACCCTGTGCCTCTCTAGTCTCCCTGCCCTATACCGAGTGCCTCTCTGGTCTTCATGCTCTATACCCTGCACCTCTCTGGTCTCTTCCTTATACCTTCCACGTCTCTGGTCTCCCTGCCCCTATACCTTGTACGTCTTTGGTCTCTCTACCCAATACCTCATACCTTTCTGGTCTCCCTGTCCTATACTTCATGCCTCTCTGGTTTTTTTTATCCAATACCTTGCTCCTCTCTGGTCTCTATATCCTGATGTGCATCTCCTGCATCTCTGTTCTCTGTACAATATAGACAGTGCCTCCTGACATCACCTGTGGATCATCTGTCACATAGAACCGCCCTCCCCCACCAGCCCACCTCTGATCATTTAGTGACAGGTTAGTCACATAACCTTTCTTGTCCAGCCTACAGGGACCAGAGTCACTGCCTTTTGTAAGAGAAAGAATAGAGATGAAAACAGTTTTTCAAGACAGTTCTTTTACATCACAAAGCCTAGTTATTATGACAGGCATGATTTTTTCCACATATTTTTGTGTCATGTAGATGTTTTGTGTTTTTCAGAATACTTTCAATAAAGTACTATCCCTGAGTTTCAGTCGTATCCCTGTATCCCTGCCAGTCTTCTGTCTTAAGGAAATAAATCAAATATGGATATACACAATTTTTCATTGGTTGAGACCATTTTACATATGCATGTCTGCCCTCAACCTCATTGGTTAGTCTTCTTCTTATCAGTCAGCATGACCTTCAAAATGTCCAGTTCCTGTGGGTCTGCCATTTGTTAAATTGTGGCTTTCATATTTCTGCCCTTTGACCCCATAGACAAATCCATGGTAGACGAACAAAAGAAGAACAGCGTCTTTGTGCAGACCAAAGCCAAGGTAAGCATCGCTACCACATTCGATAGCTCTGTGCAGGTGTGTGTGTGTGTGTGTGAACTCCCAGACTGGTAGGCACAAATGAAAGGGAGCGGTTTTTACCTTTTAACTTGATGATTCAAACCCCTTTATATGGTGGTACAGGAACCCCTTTGAGAGGAAAGACTTTAAAAGCTTTGTGTGAGCAGGGAACACATGAGAATGAGGCATGTTCACACGGACAGGAGGCATCTGCTACCTGCTCCTAATCTTACAGAACCATCCAGGTGTAAGTGAAACCAGCATATGCAGAAATGTGACGCAGTGTGTCACGCCAGTTCTGGTTAACAAACAAACGCCTGACAGCTCAAAGGGTGAAACAAAGTGAGCACACCAGGCTTTGCTCAACACTCAGACCCCTTCAGGTGTTAAAACACTAATTTACGCTCACTCCTCACCACTGCATAGCACATAACAACGGCAACTGTCCCTCACACTGCAACAGGCCACATCTTCATGTACTGGTCACATCTGACACGTCTGTTCTTCTCACTACAGACTCTGTCTTCTCTGTTCCATCCTCATGTGTGTTCTGTGACGGTTATGTGAGGGTTCTATGAATGTTCTGTAAGTGTTCTGTGCTCCCACCACCATAATCCACTTCTGAGGTTGACATCAGCTGCTGTCAAGGATGAAGAGGATCAACCTTAAACTTGCTTTATAAAAGGTTATTGTGCATTACCTTAAGATGGCTGTAAATGACCAGGATATAACAGTACTCACATGTACAGAAACATACACGCACCCCTAAAGCCACGCCATTCTCCCTCAAAATAAATCCAAAAGAAATATTCCAAACCGTCTGTGAAAAAAATAACGTAATGCTTAGGAGCTTTTTTTATACCCTTAGAAAATTGTTACAGGATTATTGGGAAATCTGATGTAATTAATAAAAAATGGACATCCGAATATCAGTAAATGAAAATACTTGAATTGCCTTCATATCCTGTTTGTTTCAGTATGTAGTATTACTGCCATTTAACAAAACTCATTTATTTTCGTTTTTCAGTTCAAGTTGATCAGAAAGGCTGTCTTATAAGTTCAATGCTATGTCCACCTCTGTTTGTCATAATTATCATGCTCAGTTTTGGAAAAGCGGAACAACAAACAGTCCAAAATGAGACTTCAAAAGAGAACATAAGGCTCCTTGAGTTTGGCTGAGAAGGAAGCAAAGAAAGAAAAGTTACCAAAATTCAGCAGAACAAGCTGCGACAGGCCACAGGCAGATGCTGGAGATTACAGCCTCCAAACCCTTTGCCTGCAGGAACGTGTGTTTGTGTGAGGGCCTCGCCAATGAACATGAAACGAGACATCGAAATCAGTCCCTGCAATCCAGGACAATCGCAACCCGCGCATCTCCCACCCCCCCCAGGAACGGTGTTTACAGGCTGAGTGGAAGCTACCAACGTCAGAAGGAACAGAGGAGCATGAAACATCTTACAGAGTAAAAGTCTGGGGGGAGGACAGTAGATATAATGTCACAGCTACACATCTGCCTGTCTGCCCTGAGCCCATTTTCCCCATCCTAAGGTACATGTCTGTGCATGCGCAGCTCACAGACGCAGCTGCAGCAAAGCATCCCATTTCCATCGCAACTCAGCTCCTGGGTCCAGTCGGCCAGCTCACAGCCAAGTGCTTCTGGGTTTCTGAGGTAACGTTAAGGAGTCGACATGCAGCTCCTGCCATCAGTTTGCCAGCATTCCATCAATCCCTCAAACCCACAAAACCGCTTAATGCACCATTAGGTACCACTAAAGGTACCATCATTTCATGGCAATGGAATTATTGCTTAGCCAATAAAAAATAAAATAAGTATACAAAGTGTATGAATTTGCAACCCATGGGTAATCCTTAAATTTTTATTTAAATTCCAATCACAGAAGTGTTTCCTCTAAATAAGGATAAAGACCTTAATCATGAGCGTAATAACAACATTGGTCTTCAGTGCTGAAAAACCTTCAATTTGGAGACACAGCCGCAGAGCCAGGAGTGTGAAGCCAGGAGAGCATCCAAGGGAAGAAGCTAAACGCTGAAGACGTGGCGTGAGTAAGCTCAGGCTTAGATCAGCTGTTGTGTACTTCAGCAAGATGCATATGGTAGACTGCTCAGAAAAGAACAAGCTGTTTAAATACAGAAGAAACTGAGTTTGAAATTATGTGGAAAAAGGAATAATACAATAATATGGAAATGTAAAATGGAAATGTAGAAACGTAAGGATTCCCTAACAAAGTTATCAAACGCTGATGTTTTCTGACAGCTCTCAGTCTGGCTGAAGAACAGGGGTGATGAAAGTTGGCTGAAGAGGAGCAGAAGGTAGAAATTAGAGAGAAATCGGGCAGAAAAAAGACATGCGCTGTCAGGGAGGTGGGACTGCATCACAGGAAGTGGAGGGCTTCTCAGAACTCTTTGGGTTATTCCAGGTTCTTGGGACTTTTGAGATGAACACTTGAAAGAGGCATGGACGTGGTTCCTCTGTACTCATGTCATGTTGCCACAGACACCAAAAAGCCACCCCAAACCCCCTGTGCGCACACACACACACACACACACACACACACACACACACACACACACACAGAGCCTCTACACAAACCTGTCGTTTATCTCTTCTTGTAATGAATGACTCAGCAAGGAAGTGAACCCTACAAACAGCCACATGCCCCATTCCCAGAAGTTCAACAAGTCAAAATGATTTGCTAAACACTGGATATCCAGAGTCTGATAATAAGATCTTGACTAAACTTTTGTGGCAAAACATGGGTAAGAAGGGCTGTACTTACAGTCAGCAAGAAAGCCAGAAGGAGCTGAGGTTTCAGGAGGACAACTGGCAGGTTGTGCTCTGGAATCACTTTTACACTGAAGTGGTGATTCGTGGGTAAACAGATTTAACATCGCCACGCTTCAGTTTCACTTCCCCTTTATGTCTGACTACTAACAAAACTTACCAGCGATTTACTCCAACAGAATGTTCACCATGGATACTAATGTGACCTCACACAGATAGTCTTACATAGGTCAGGCAATTGTTACACCCCAAAGATCATTTTGACAAAAATGAAACCTTCCTTAGTAAGCATTAAGAAAGTAAGTAACTATGTATATGACATGCATTCTATGTAGTATTCTGTAATATCTGATATAAGGTGTTACGCAATACATAATGTACATAATATGGAAATAATGCTGTAGATAAGTTAGACATAGTACTAGATTTTTTTTGTTTTATATGTTGTGTGTATATATATGTGCGTGCATGCGCGCGTGTGTGTGTGTCGATATGACAGAAGCTATAACATTAACTGTCTACATCGTGTCTGAGATTGTACTGGTTATAACTGTGCACACAGTACTGCACAACACACACACACACGCATGCAGACACACATGGTTTGCTCCAGCCAAGCACCAATCAGTGAGGATGACAAAAAAACTCTAAGCTGGAGTGCTGAGTCTCTCTCTTTTCTTGGTGTGTTAACACGTCACTGATGTAGAACTCTTACACTGTCACCAAAAATCCAGTATGGAAAATAAACAGCTTGAGTGTGAAAGGACAACTGGGTGGTGTCTGTAGGTGGTGTCTGTAGGAGGTGTCTGTAGGTGGTGTCTATAGGAGGTGTCTGTAGCTGAGAGATCCTGCAAATAACGTCTGCTTGTCCAAAATGACATTATCTTAAATAAGCAAACTTAAAACATACATACATGAAAAAATTATCGCATTTAGCTTTTCCTTTGGTCTGACTGACTTACTTGTTGCCCTTTGACCTACACTCAAAGTACTGAAAAGACCCAATAAGAAAAGGTTCAAATGGAGAGAGCGAATGGGTGTCCGCCTGGTGTCCGCCTGTCACATGCATATGTTCATGTCCACATGTTCTCCATCATAAGAACTTGTTTCCTAATTGAGCCCACACAAATTCCCACCCCCACAAATAAATGAACAAGTAGCTCACAATCACTTGGGCTCTAGCTGGCAAAATCCAATTATTTTCTGCTTTCTTGAAGTTGAAGAAGAAAGCATTCCACCCTGGACTAACCTTCTCGCTGTAGGTCTTTCCTGCGGTCTCCTGTTTAATGGGTCACACACACGGCCCATAGATCACGCTGTATCCAAACCTCTGTGTCCCTCTCTGGGGTGCCCCCTTTCCAGGCTCTAAACAAAGGTGACTCACCTTTGCTATTTACACTTGTACACCTATCAGGACTCAATCAATAGGTACTTGGGAAGGGGGGGGGGGACTACAATGGAGACAAACGCAGACCATTACGGTAAAAACGGAAGAAAAGGTGAAGACCAGGAACGTGTAGTAAACACAACTGCTTCAATGTCATTAACTGAGCCTCCAGGCTGCTTAAAACCAGATGGCAACTCAGTTTAAGAGCAACGAATGCACTTCATTCATCCATCTTTTTCTCCTTGTCCTCATCTCTCCTAGACAGGTCTGTGCGAGTCAGCCCAAGCCGTAACACACAGGCAGCATGACTGGAGCTCTGCTCCATACATCTACGCACATGCCCTCCATGCAGGCCCCTCAACCACTGCACTGACAGCGCTGGAGCACGTGAATTCCAGGTGAAACACTTTTCCTCCACAAGAGATTCCAGCATGCTCTTTCTCTTCTTCTCCAGACTGACACTAAATTATTTGACATGTGGAAGGGAGGGTGAAGGGGGCGGAGGGCCGGGGGACGCGGAGCAAGAGCAAACCTCGAGGTGGGAGCGCAAAACTGGTATCCAGCTCAAGAACGAAAGCAGGCAACAAACTTAGCTGCAGCAGTGCAAAAGTACACCACACACTCAGAGAAGTGTATCATGGGCTGCTTACCTTTGGCATGGGTCTGGACAGGTCCTTACTCTGTAGTCCACTGGACTGATTAAAAAAAAAGACAGGAAAAAGTGCTGGAGAAAAGCAAACAGCTGAAAAACCTCAGAGTGTCCTACTCAGGCTGTGGTGGGGAGAGGCTCTCTCTCTCTCTCCTACACACACACACACACACACACATGCACACACACACACACACACACACGCGCGCGCACACGCACGGAGCATGTACTTTGCCCCTCAGGTTCAGGCGGATGCTGCTGGCAGGCCGGAGTCAGCCGAGTATAAAAAAGCTCACACTGTGGGAGGGAGAGGGAGAGATAGAGAGAAAGAGAAAGAGAGAGAGAGAGAGAGAGAGAGAGAGAGACAGAGGGGGGGGTGGAGAGCTAGCTAGAGAGAGAGAGAAAGAGAGAGAGACAGGACACAGTGAGACAGAGCGAGACAGAGAGAGTGAGAGAGAGAGAGAGCGAGAGAGAGAGATACAGCATTGTTCCTTCCAGTCTGAGTTGCCCCCGCTACCACTGCCTCAGCCGCTGTTCCTGAAGCAGACAATCCACCCACTGTGCGGCCGGCTGAGCTGCCTAGGCCCTCCCCCTGCCTCTCATTACCACCGGAGGTGGCGGGTGTGTGTGCTTTGCGTTGCTGTGTGTGTGTGTGTGTGTGTGTGTGTGCGCGTGTGTGTGCATGGACTAGGCAGGCTGAAATAACAGGAAGTCCAAAGAGGCAGACATACACACCACAGGTTTATTCTGAGATTAAAAAGTTGTTGCATTGCCCCTTACGCCCCCCCACCCCGCGCACATGCATACACCCCCCCACCCCCATTCCT
>JABJVR010013558.1:48868-78044 GCA_025773905.1 Chitala chitala | reverse complement strand
AGGACATCACTGTTACAGCAGTGTGTCACATCAGCAGGTCAGCAGGACATCACTGTTACAGCAGTGTGTCACATCAGCAGGTCAGCAGGACATCACTGTTACAGCAGTGTGTCACATCAGAGGGTCAGCAGGACATCACTGTTACAGCAGTGTGTCACATCAGCAGGTCAGCAGGACATCACTGTTACATCAGACTGCACTTGCTTCCTGCTGCTCTTCACTTATTGACATCTTCAGATGATGTACAAGGGTTGGTTGCTCTTCACAGTCACAGAAACTCAATAAGTGAAGCCAATATGGAAGGGACCAAAATAATTGCATGGAAATCAGATCCTTTTGTGAAATGACAAAAAAAATCTAATTCAGTTTTTCTGCTGAGGCTGGCAGGGTGGAATTGGTTAATGATTGCTTTGAAACGCACCCGACCAGTACCCCCATGGGAGGTCACGCCTGCATCGATCTCTCGCTCTCTCCCTCCACCTCTCCTCTTCTTCTCCTTTCCACCCAAGCAAGGCAAAAGGAAATCAATAGGAAATCAAGGGAAAGACTGGAAATAAGTTGCTCTCAAAATATTAAGGAGTGAACTTTACTTCAAAAGAACTTCAGAAATGGAGCTACAGGCTTGACTTTGAAGCCCCAGTGAGAAGACTGGTCACAGCAGATTGAGGTGAAGAGTCAGGCAAGGATGGTGAGAAGATTACAACAGGTTCAGAGGTGAAAAATACAATGGTAGGTGGAACAATTGCAAGGAGCACATATCTAACCTGTTTGGAGGAGTTTGCCTGCCTTACAAAAGTACAATTTAAAAAATATCTGCTGATGTAAAAAAAGTCAGGGTTAAGCCTTCATTAGACATTTGAGCTTAATTGTTTGGGTAACTATCACCTAATGAAGCAAAAAAATGTGGTTAAACTGTCAAACAGAATATGCAAATTGTGAAAGCTCACAATTTGGTCACGGGCTTGACAAGGTCTCTGATGGAGGGATTTCTCATCTTCATTGTTTTCTAATTAGCTGTGATTATCCATCATCTGAAAGGATAGATGGACTGATGGTCAGATGGAAGATGGATGGGATGAATCAATGGATGAATGGATGGATGGATGCATGGATAGATAGACTGAATGATGAATGGATGGATTAATCAATGGATGCATGAAAAAATGAATGACAGACAGACTGGTAGACAAACAAATGACTAGACGGATGGATGGACGAATGGATGGGTGAATGGACAGATTAATCAATGGATGGACAAATAGATGAATGGTTAGGTAGACAGTTGGATGGACAAGTAAATGAATGGATAAATGGATGGACTAGACATTGGCTGCAGCAGGACTCTAGAAGAATCCTACTTTAAATGCACCATAAATGCTACCACAAGTGACGTAGCTTCTGTCTTAAGCATGGCTGATGGAAAAACCAAGATTTAGAGCAACAGGATTAAGCATACAACAGAGGCTATCCTACAAAGATGATTATACTGCAATGCTGTGTAGAATCTGAAGGGTCTGCTGAACGATAGTGTGTAGAGGCAGCCATCGGTCTGAATGTAAGTTATTAGAGAATAACTAACGCCTAGAGCTCTACCCTCAGCCTAAGCTATGAGGGGGGTGATCTCCTCAGGGTGAACTGCATGTGCAATAACTGGTTCCCTTTGGGTAGTTCCACAGGCCTGTGACAGTAAGAGAGTTGGGTGAAGGTGGACACAGAATAAATAGAAAACTCCAGAAAGTGCCCCCCCCCCACCCCTGCTTGGCATGGGTAGTAATTTGAAGGACAGAAGAGCAGCCCAGTGTAAGGAATGGAGGATGTATAAGGAGGGGGGTGAGGCATGTGCGGTAATTGGCTGGCAGGCAGTCGGCAAGGGGGTCCCTGTGCTCCAGTGGGGGAATCGATCATCAGGTTTGTTCATCACAGCGGAAGACTGCAAAGCCAGGCAGGGAATTGAGAGGCTACAGAATTAGGGCTGTCTGCCTCCCATCAGGAGGGAAGAAACCAAAAAAGAGAGAGAGAAGAGATGGAGGGTGCTACAAAAAAAAGGTGTGATACAGAGACAGGGAAGGATGTGGGAATGGCATTCGCAAGGCGGACTCGTGGGAGGATTAAGTGCAGCCTCAATCAAGAAGCAAGGCAGGCCAAGAAAAACTTCAATTAAAGGCATGGCTCTGAGCACTGGGGACACAGACAGGCTTTTGAGTGACAGATTTACTGTTTGGGATTACAGAGCGGAAGACTTCATGCTGAGGACAAAGGGCAAAGAGCTGTTTGAGCCTACGATGTCTCCTAACTGCTGCTATTCCCTTCAGGATTCACTCCCTTCTCAGACAATCTCTCTGGTCATGTTACCATTTACTCTCCTTGATTTTTTTCTTATAAGATTCTGATGTCCAGGGGCACGTGCTTCTGTTATACAACCTGTTAATTTTTCACTGAAACAGTTTGTGCTAGCATTGCATGTACAGCCACAGTCCCCTTTAAATAATGTCATAGTGCCATAAGATAATTACCTGCATATTAGAATTATTTCAGGAAAAATGTAGATTTTGGACAATTAGCTTTTTCCAGCTGAGCTCAAAGCTCGGTCAGGTCCATCGGACAGGGTCAGAGTAGTTAACATGACTCCTTTTAACTCAACATGGGCTGGAAGTCTAAAGAGGAAGAAGAATTAGAAGAGAAAGGAATAATCCTGTATCCACCTGTTCCTCATATTGTCAATTGTCACTAAGCACGCTCCTGGAACACAGTTTCTGCACTAATTCTACAGGTGGAGCCCTTAACATTTGTGCCTGCCACAAACCCACTGAACAGGCACCAGAACCAGCTTCTCTGTGGGGCCTTTCACTGGGGAATTACACAGAAGTAGGCTAATATACGGGCCTGACATGCCGTCTTTTCTCTCACACACACAAGTTCATTTCAGAGTGTGTTTTGAAGTCAATTGCTTGTGGATTATCCTTAGTGTGCCAGCAAAGCTTGTTTGAAGCTGCTCTTCAAATTCAAGTATGGAAGAAGACAGAAGAGGGAGAGATGAAAAGTACGAGGAGGGAGAACAAGAGAGTGTGAGAGGCCAGGAATGGGGGAAGAGAGCCAGAGTAATGGAGAAGAATTTTAGGCAGAGGGAGATAGAGGACTAGGAAAGGAAGGAGAGACAGGCAGACAAAGAAAGAGAAGCGAGAGACAGGATTGGTGTGGAACTGACCGGCTCATGCAGACATGCACAGGAGTGGGAGCCATTGGCTCATCAGCAAACCTGGAGGGCAGTGGCCGGCTGTGCTTGTGAACAGCGCTGTCATAGAGTTCAACATGGTGTACGTGAGATAGCTGCCCAACCCCAGCCCCCCCGGCCCCAGTCACCATGAATCATTCATGCACCGTAAAATTGCCACCGCTAAATCAACTCCACCAGAGTTCAATTTAACGAGGAGTTAGTTTTAATGCAGCCACTGACGTGATTTAGCTCAGAAGGGACCCTGCTGTCTCTCTGTGTTACAAGCACTCAGCACTGGGGTGCCATGGTACTGCCGAAATGTAGCATAGGCTAAATTATGGTACAGGTCTAACTGTACTGTAGACTGAATTGTGATGTGGGCCAAATTGCATTGTGGGCCAGGAAATTAGGCAAATGACAACTTTGATTTACAAGTTCTTTTACTATTACATTTTTGACAGCAAACACCACATAAAATAAAAATGGAGATTGACCTCATACCACAAGGTTCACAAAATGGTATGTAGACAAAAGAAGCTGTAAAAACATGAACCACTGCATTCCAAGGCATAAATACAGAAAGACCAAGCAAGGCAATCACTATTCCAGCCCACACCTGCTCCCTCACAGCCCCACAGCCCTCTCCTTCTCTCACTATCTCTCTCTCTCTCTCTCTCTCTCTCTCTCTCTCTCTCTCACTCTCTCTCTCTTCGTCTCCTACAGCCTGCTCACACTTCCTGTCAGTTTCCACTTTTCAGCACCAGAAACTGGAGCTTGTTGCTATAGAAACAGGGAGGGGGGGGTGTCTGCCGCATTGCTGGGCCATGCATGAGTGAGTGTGTGAAAATGGGCACACGAACATACATGCATGTCTGTGTGCAAATAAAAACACAAGTCTTGTGTGTCTGTATCTCATCAGTGAAAGCATTCCCATTTGTAAGCGATTTAGTGTCTTTATTAGCTGTCTGTGTCCACTGAGTGTCTTTAACATTAAGGCTGTAGTTAATGTATTTCAATGACCACACAAACTACTGTTTACTTCACTGAAACTCATAAACACTGGGTATATGCCTACTCTTATGTATCGTTATTTTAATGTCTGATCTGGTAGTGGGGCAACACAGTGGGATTTGACTAAGTTACTAGAAGGTCCACAGAACAGTCTCACAGGTATGGCCTGCCTACGCAGCACGATGACACCTCGCTACCCACCTTACCTATCGATTCCATGGTTTCATTGGGCACGTTTTGTTCAAGGTGCAATTTCCAGCATGTCAACAGCAGGTCAGAGCTCTTTGTTCCAAACACAGCACAGCATGATTGATCCTAACCCTAGGCCTAACCCCCCACAAACCCCACCCTGCTGCTCTTGGTCACTGTCCCCTATAGTGGGGTGGACTACAGGACTGCTGCCACCTTTTTCAGGGTCAAGGTCCACCACCAGGCATTGGAGGAGAACAGCCAGAGTTCATCTTTTCCCTAATCGTCATCCCAACACAATTTCATTTCATAATAACCAACACCTCCCCCTACTCATTTCCTCTATTCACCTTCTTTTGTTCTTACTTAGGTACACATAGGCACAGGTTTATCTTGCTTGTTTATCCTATTCACATGTTTGGATGTTGACACTGAAGTATCTATGACTCTTCTTGTAATTCTGGTATAAAGAAAACCATTCCAACACATCTTGAATTTCACTGAGTGGGTCAGCAATGCGAGGATGACTTGGTAAATGAGAGACGGTTGAGCAGGATACGCACACACACACACACACACACACACACACACACACACACACACACACCGCTGTTCCAGACAACACAATGATTAGCAGCCAGTGCATGGCACACTGTCTTCATCCCCATCAGGTCTGAGCCATGCTTCTGTCTGTCTTTGGTGTTCTCATGGATGAGGAGACTCTTGCTGTGCAAGACTCAGCCTCAGTGCTGTTACTGTCTGTCTTTATTTCACTGTACTCACAGCTCCACTGCCCAGCTGAACTCACACATCACACCATGCACCAAGAAGAGGAAGTGGAAGAGCATGTCACACACACACACACACACACACACACACACAAACACACACACACACACACACACACACACACAAATATGAGCGTGCCTGTATGTCAACCTCTAACTGAAATCGCTGCTACCTTTTGATGTCTTTTTCCTCATCATTAACTGTTTAAAAATGAGACATCCCAATGGTTAGTCAAATTGGAAAAATGCCACAGGATGCTTAGATGGACATGGCATAAATTTGGCTGTTTTAATAAAAACGAACTGTTAAAGTGCCCCCTGGGCTGTCTTACTCCGCCAACGCCAACATTTCCCCTGAAGTCTGACGGAAGAGATTACAGTTACATTAGAAGGTGTAAGATAACATTTTCTGGTGGTACATAATGTAACTGATGCTTTGATGAATGCAAATCGCCTTTCCATACAGCATATGTTCACACAAATTGTGAAATATTAGCAGTGATGCAGGCATAATTAGCCTTTAATCAGTACATTTCATCACTGACAAATTACACGATATTTACTTAAAAACTGAATGTTTATTGGAGTGGCATCAAATACAAGAATCAGAGTACAACTGTAATTAAAAAATACAGTAATAGTATTATGAACTCTTGCTTTAGGTTAAAGCTGTGTTTCTGCAAACATTACTGTATGTCTCACAAATTGTCCCCACCTTTCAGAACATAGTGCAGACCCACTACAACAAACACTAAGAGTGACAAATACAGGCAGAAAGGGACACACGAACACAACGACCTTGTTTTCTGCTAAGGACTTCTGAAAGGGATTACAATTCTGCCAATACTGTGGGTGCCCCCACTCCCCAGTTTTAATCAGTGAAAGACTGAGATGAGACGGCCTGTCTAAAGTAATCAGACTCAGAGCAGTAAACTTCTGCTAATTGAATGGGGCCCTCGTTGTCATGCAAGAGGGTGAAGCAGGTTTTCTGCTGTGCCTATAAATCCCATCTCTCTGCTCTGTCGCTGTAGGTCCCTTCTCTCTGTCTCTGTCCCCACAGGTCCCCTCCCTCAGTCTCTGTACATATAGGTCTCCTCTCTCTGCTCTGTCACTGTAGGTCCCTTCTCTCTGTCTCTGTCCCCACAGGTCCCCTCCCTCAGTCTTTGTTCCTATAGGTCCCCTCTCCCTGCTCCATCCCTGTAGGCCTTCCTTCTCTGCAATGTCCCTCTACATCATCTGTGTCTGTCTCTGTCCCTATAGGTTCCCTCTCTTTGCCTCTGTCCCACAGGTCCAATCTCTTTGCTCCATCCCTGTAGGCCCTCCCTCTCTGCTTTGTCCCTGTAGATCCCCTCTCTCTGTCAATGTCCCTATAGGTCCCCTCTCTCTGCTCTGTCCCTGTAGGTTCCCTTTCTCTATTCTGTCCCTATAGATTCTCTCATTCTTTTTCTATCCCTGTAGGTCTCCTCTCTGGCTCTGTCTCTATATGTGACCTTTCTCTGTCTCTGTCTTCATAGATCCCCTCTGTCTGCTCTGTCCCTGTCCCTATAGATCCCCTTTCTCTGTCTCTATCCCTATATGTTCCCTCTATTTGTCTCTGTCCTCACAGGTCCCATCTCTCTGCTCCATCCCTGTGGGCCCTCCCTCTCTGCTCTGAGCCTGTAGGTCCCCTATCTCTCTCTGCTCTGTCCCTGTCCCTACAGAACCCTTCATTCTGTCTCATCTGCCTCATTGTTTCTGTTCCCACAGGTCCTCTCTTTCTGCTCTGTCCCTGTGTATTTCTCCTCTCTGGCTCTGTCCCTATATGTGACCTTTCTCTGTTTCTGTCCCTACTAGTCCTCTCGCTTTGTCTCTGTCCCTATAGGTCCCATTGCTCTCTCTGCTCCATTCCTGTAGGCCATCCCTTTCTGCTCTGTACCTGTAGGCCCCCTTTCTCTGCTTTGTTCCTGTTGATCCCTTCTCTCTGCTCTGTCCCTGTAGGTCTCCTCTTTCTGCTCTGTCCCTGTAGATCCTCTCACTCTGTCTCTGTCCCTATAGTTCTACTCTCTCTGTCTCTGTGCCTGTAGGTCCCCCTCTCTCTCTGCTCTGTCCCTATAAGCCTCCTCTCTCTATCTCTCTGTGCTTGTGTGCACAGCTTCTTGAGAAGGGGACAGGTGGCTGTTGACTGTTGGTCTGGGACAGCTCTGTTCTCCTGACTACCAGTCTTACACTAATATTGACAAAGGACATATAGTGCTATAAGGCAGAGATCCCCATGGTCTTCAAAATTCAATTCTTCTCACCTCTGCCTTGTTTTATTATTTAAGTGTGATCATGACAACTTCTCTTGTGTGTTTTATCCAGTTTAGTTTCAAGTTCATGTTCTGATAGTCATTTGGTAGGTGGGTTTTCTGTGTTTTAGGTTTTTAGTGTTCTTTTGTTTAAGATTGTGTTTGTCTTTTTATCATTGTGAAATATTAGCACATTGTCCTGTTTTTGTAATTTTTTTTGTTTTGCATGTATTTTTCACCTGCAGTGGGTTGGCGCCCTGTCCAGGATGTCCCCTGCCTTGGACCCTAGACTGTCTGGGATGAGCTTCAGGCCACCCACAACCCTGGATAAAATAAGCAGTTGGGTAATGGATGGATGGACACATTTTGCATTTAAGATCAGTATTTTTTCCAGTTTTTGTTTTCACAGTTTTTGGATTTCTATTGCAATTTCAGGTTCATGTAAAAGATAAGACAGCAAAGCTCATTATCTTAAACTGAGGGGGGATGACAGGTACACCAATGTGGCATTTTGCACCAAGCCACTGCATGATGGGGTCTGGTAGGGCAACGACACTCTGGCTATTCCTTTATTGCCCATTCTACACTGATTATGTAGGAAGCTGTATGTCTATACTAGTATCAGCCTCAGTCATTCATTCATGTGTGGTATGTACTACTAACAAGTATCTTTTCTTCGTAGTTTGTGGTTTTTAAAACACTGCATGTGACTACATTCAGACAGCTCCAAGGAGCTCCCTGCATTCTCAGTTCTTGTGCCAATACTGTTTGTCCATGTTTAACTTGTTGCAGTATAAGAAATCATTAATTTTGGCATGCTCTGTATTTTCATGCAAATTTCAGTAAACACAGATGGGCCAATAGAGATTTTACAACACTGATTTCAATAAGCACATGGTATGCAAAGGCAGCTGGGATATTTAGATGCCAGCGATGCTAAGGACTGTGGGTATTTTGGGTATGTCCTAAACAGAGTAACAGTGACACTGCAGTGGACAGCTTTGTCCATAATCACATCATTATGTTCAGGGTGAATGCCTAACTAATCTGAGTGAAGCTAGAAGATGAATCTAAACTTCGGGGGATGACAAAGGACAACAGCAAGCATTTGTATGGATTACTGATTAGTTTGTTTCTCTATATTCCCCCACCCCAGAGACTAATGCAGCACCCCCCCTCTTCCAAGAGCAGCAGTTGTCCACTGCAACATCTGGAAAGGTACAGATGCCCTGAACTGTGCCCCCTAGCCTAATGCACAGTTGGCTTGCAGTCCATTCAGAAGCTTCTCCCACCTGGCTGCTGGGGGGGGGGGGGGGATTGCAGTTTGCAGAGAGCAAGAGCTTGTCCTTTACGCCTCGTGGATTGTCTTTCAGGGTATCCTGGGGAATATTGATTTGAGAACAGCAAACACACCAGCATAAGCGGGGAGGCCACCACTGCTCCATTGATGATGTTTGAAATCTATTTTTCAAATGTCTTGCCATTGTGGCGGGTCTGCTTTGTTCTGGGACTTATCGAGACAGGTCTTATCTGCCCGTTAAAATCCTGTTAACCCTTCAGCAGTCAAGAAAGTGAGGGCAAGTCTGCAAAATGCAGTTAATTTTCCCATGAAACATGATTCCATAAAGCAAACAATTAGTGAATTCATAAATAAGTCTGTACTTTGTGTTTGCTGTTGACAGTCAAAATATCTGATGCTGTCTTGGAATATATAAATTCCCAGAATACCCAGGAACACAGCTCTCTCTACAAACATTAAAAATGCTGCAGTGGTGCTCCTTCAGCACAGCTTTCCTTTATTGCAAAGTGTTGCAGTTTTTTCTAATTTGCTTTTTTGTGTGTGTTCTTTTGCAGCTTTCTGACATTCTTTGGTAGATTACCCAGCATGCATTTTTGCAGCAATGCTAATGATGGAATGAAATGCTCAGATTTCCATGCAGACTCAGTCACACACTGGGAATTGTAGTGTCCGCTGCCTCACTGATGGGATGGCAGCTTAGGAATGGGCAACAGTCGCATTTGGTTTTGCCAGGTGTGGTGGAGTCCCCGTGGAGAGGATTGGACATGCTCTCGATTCCATTCTACTTCAGGTCTTAATTACGAAATTCAACTAATTATTCAGCCAATAATTCAAGCCGTCTGTTTCTGTGGGTCCTAATGAGGTGCTAATTAGGAGACACCTGCAGGAACTCACCTCTGGAGGACTACCAGGGCCCATCCTGTGTCCCTCTGACAGCAAGTGCAGTGAAACCCCCAGCTTGTACAACCCCGCATCGAGCCAGAAGTGCATAATCATGATCTAATCAGCAAATTTGCTCTCTGCAATAATGTCCATAACATCTTTGTTCCTGTTTGCTTAGGATAGGAAATGAAAACTAACAAAAACACCAACCATACTTTGCATCTCAGAAATCATGGAAAATACCGTACAGTACTGTGTCAACATGGCCCCTCCTGTCAGTATAAAGGGCTGGGGCACACAGTTAGGCAGAGATGGGAAAAGTAATGTGGGAGAAGATATGGCAGGGGCCAAGGGAGGGAATGTGAGAAAGGCCAGAGGAGGGGATGTGGGAAAGGCCAGAGGATGTGAAATGGGAGGGGATAAATGTAAGGATGTTGGAAATGCCAAAAGAGGTGGTGTATGAGGGCCAGAGGTGGGGATGTGGAATGGTCCACAGATAGATACATGTGAGGAGCCAAAGGGTAAGAACATGGGGGAGGATGTGAGGCTGTTGGAGAGGTTGAAGGGGTGGAGTGGGTGTGGGACACAGACAAGGACATGGGTCACCCCCAACACTAGCACCTGTTACAGCAATAAACATGCTGTAACAGCGACAAAAAAGAGACAAACGCAAGCTGATAGGACAGACTCATGTTACCAGTACTAGCAGGGGAGGTCAACTCTGCCAGATCACACAACCTCACCAGGCTGTGTATTGCAAAGATCTGTACTGTACTGTGGTTTACATGAAAAGTTTTTGCAGTTTTTTCACAGCACATTAGCAGTCCTGAGAAGGGAGCAGCCAGTCACCCATATTGCATACGTGTGACAGGATTTAGTGGGAATGTGTACATGGGGGTTTGAAAACATAGGCTCTTTTTTCTGTTCTTATCCACAGGACATAGTTGGAGATGTTAGCCCTCATTAGTCAATGGTCATGCACAGAAAAACGCTAGAATCACTCTACCTCCCCGCTTCCATTTCCATGCACATTCTACTCCCTTATTCAGCATGTGTTCAGTGAGCTGGCACACAGAGAAGACTGAGGACCTGCTCTACTTCCCTGAGTCATACACACTTGGAATAATGTGAATGGGGTTCATGTACACACTACCATGTCCATGCCTGACCAGTGTCAGTATTTTTGTCTTTTATAACTCCTGAGGAATTCTCTGCTTCCTCTAATCCCTGTATTCTTGCTGTGTTTCCACTTGAGCGTTCAATATTGTGTAGAATTAATCTGACTAAGAGTTTATTACATTAACCACAGTTATGTCCATCAGAGATGCTTCTTCTGTTGTTTAGCACAGGAGGGGTGTTACGTAAAATAAATGGAACTGAAGTTGATTTAATTAGCCTGTAAAGAGGATCCCCATAGAGTCACACACACACACCCCATGCTCTCTGGGATATGACGAGGGCTCTGCCTGTCATGTCACCCCGCCTGCTTCGTTAAGCAACTGAGCTCAGTCACCTGTGGGACTTCAGCAGTACAGATCCTTGCAGAGCACAACGAACAGGCCTGAAGATGTGCCTAAGCCCTGCGCTTACAGATATCTCACCTTCATGTGTTCAATACCAAGTTTCTGACAGTCCCATTAGCGAAGCCACTGGCTACTCAACTGGACTGTCATAAATGCTGAGTAACTGGGGATTCTGGGAAAGCAATGAGTATTTGTGTGACAGAAAGCAGCGGTGAGATACAATTCCAATGTTTGGATGACTAACAGGAGCTAAGGGCCAGTTTTTGGAACATTTAGTAATACAACACAGTAATACATGGTGGCCTGGTGGCTTAATGCGTAGAACATCAGGCTGGGATTCAGAAGTCTCCTGGTCTGAATCCCAGCTCCTCAAATGCACCTCCTGCTATTCCAAGTGAAAACACTTTTATTATCATATATGGGAGCATTAACATTACCGCATCTCCAACATGTAACATAGAAAAAACACAACTGTTTGTTTGCATTTGAGAAAACAGCAGATGGCATAGTAGCTACAAATAAGGACTCAAAACTCAAAGCCCTTTATCTCAAACCTCTAGTATGTTTGAATCTCTTTGAAAAATGGCTGTACTTTACCTGGGCAGAGAAGGCCTGAGAATCTGAGAGCTGTAGGGCAGACTTTCTAAGCCTCAGCTCTTAATTGGTTCACTTCAGTAACTATTTCAATAATTCATGTCACGTGTCACTCAGCAGGACTCCAGGCCTTGAGGAGCAGAGCTAAGGACCTGCAGAAGCATATTGATCATGAGAACATCTCACAGGACCGCCACTAGCAGGAGAACAGCTTACAGGAGCACAACTACTGTAGTAGGAGAACACCTCAAATGAGCAAACTAAGCAGTAGAACAGCTCATATGAGCACAACTAGGAGGAGAACAGCTCACAGGAATATAAATAGCAGGAGAACAACTCACAGGAGCACATCTGGCAGAACAACAGATCTCAGGAGCATAGACAGCAGGCAAAAGCTCACAGGAGCACAGCTAGCAGAAGAACAGCTAGCAAGACAACAGCGAGCATAAGAACACCAAGTTATACTTTATTAAAAAAAATATATACTGTGTGAGGGAAATATGAAATCCAATGCATTTCAGAGCAGTGTGGGACCGTTGCTGGGGGTGGTGCATGGCAGTCCTGCTCTGCTAGGTCCATCCTTACAACAAAATCTTGATGCTCTGTGAAGCTGTTACCCATTATGCTTAATTAAAAGCAATGGACTGTAAACCAAAGCTCTTTAGAATGATGCTCGTTTTTGGTGTTTCAAGGCAACAAGAAATTCTGACTGAGGGAATGGGAAATTTAAAGAAAATGCAGAAATTGTGAGTCATAAGCTGCTTTTTTACTATCTTTCTTGTGGCATCCCATGCAGTAGAACAAATTACTTTGAATCTTGCATGCTATAAATAAATCTGCTTTAATGCCAAAGAGAAACAAAGTGGAGATGAAATCAGACTGAACTATATACATCTGTGTCTAGTTTGGGGTATCTCAGTCATCTGAACAATAAATTCAACAGTCCATAATAAGACAATGGAGGAAAGTATCAGTGAACAAAACTGCACTTAGAGAAAAAAGATTCCTTTTTGTTATAACTGTAAGGCAGAATCTCAGAAGATTCTGAATCCGAAGGTGGATTAGCCCCGAAAAATGTGTCCCAGAAGGCAGTGTGAAGTCACCTTCACTCACATCATGGGCGCTTGGATTTAGGCCTTGTCGGGTCTGTGGGGTTTAGACTGGCACCTGCAGATATTTTTTAATTTCCCACAGAAATCCTATAATGGCCTGCCCATGTTTTTTTTTACTGCATTTCAGATGCAAGTACATGATTCAGAAGTCTATGATGCTTGACAAAAATCCAAAAAGGCCCAAGTCTATCTGAACACAACCTGTGTGCCCAGCAACACGATGCGATCGGTTCAGATTTGGTTCATATCTGGACCTGCAACACATCTGCCAGTGAGGTCCCGGCTTGCATAACAGTCTGTTAGTCATGAGCAAGTAGTTGTGTGGGGGGCTCACTGCTTCAGAAGTGCGAGAGGCTAATGGGTGTGAACGCACCACCCACACTTTCAGCCACAACATGCGCCTCAAAATGTTTGGATCACAGACACATATCAGCTTGGAAGAAGCCTCTGTGTACAAGTGTCATTCTGCCTACCCGGCACACTTTAGAGAAAATGAAGCGTTTCTTACCATCTCTCATCCACAGCACAGCACATTAATCCACGTGGTCACTAAATGAGAGCTCAGGTGTACACATTTTGAAATCCAAGGGAGGTGAGATTACAATTAACTTGTTTGCTGAAGCCTCCTCATGCATTTGAATGTGCCATTTTTGTCATCATGTAAGCTGACCCCTTATCACACGTTTACTTATGAGTTAGCACATGGACTAGTGTGGAAGGTGTTTGAAGTTATGGAAACAACAGATGCGTCATTAGACTGTCCAACCGCCACACTGAAGAGCTACAGGAAATGTCACAGTGACAGCGGTGGTTACAGAAATCTCCTATGAGCTCTAGCACAGTTGTGTCTGACTTCACACAGTTATCCTTGTTCTGTAAAAGTTTCTAGTTGTGTTTGTATTTTATCCTTTAGTCTGTATTCACTGGCCTCTTAAATCCCACGTTTGTGTGTGTGTTTCTGTTTCCATGGGAATAAGGTTATAGTCTATGTTCAAACCTTGCACCGTTTCATTGTTGTGGAGAAACACAATAGTTTAAACTGCTGATACATACAACACCAAGAATTAAACCTAAAATCTAGCATTTTAAAGTGTGTTGATTAAAATACTTATGCCTAGATTTAAAACCGACTAACTAGCTTAGTCTTCTGGGTTCTGCATTTGGGAACATTCAGTTGGAGCCTGTTGTGTGACAACCTGACATCAGTAGCCAGTATTGTTAACCTTCTGCAGCACTGCCGTACATATTAAAGCTATTATTCTGCAGGAAAACATCACTAAGACAGAGGCTTGGTGCCGCTGCCACTGGTGTGCATGACAACTAGAGTGTGGGTACCAACACACTGCTGTCACACAAGTCAGCCGCCTGTTCGGGGAGTTGCTCTCTCTTTCCCTTGTTCACTTTGTTGCAACGTAGGTTTGCTGTCGTGTCAGAAAAACGCCAGTCAAACTATTTCACTTGACAGAGGATGGAGAAAATAAGAGAACAGAAAAAACCTCCCTGGCTGGGTTTATACATGCTATGTTCAGCAGGGTGAGCAATTGCGGGGGGGGGGCACCTCAAGGTGGGTGAAAGAAGAGGACACCTTGAAGGGGGTGAAGGGACAGGACACCTCGAAGGGGGTGAAGGGAGAGGACACCTGAAAAGGGGTGAAGGGAAAGGGAACCTCAGCAGGAAGTAAAGGGAGAGGGCACTTTGGGTGGAGTGATGGGATCCCCTGTTTCTTCAGTCAGGCAGCCCTCACTGGCAGCCTTTATATGATCTGCACAGCTCAACAGTTAATTTTTCCAACACCTTGCTAAGTGGTGACAAAGCACAAACTTTAAAAAAGGATCCGTTATTATAAACCTATATAATATAAAATGCATAGTTCCAAAGGTAAAGGTTTCACGGAGTTTACCTCTCAAAATAATTTTCTGAACGCTCTATTTTAGAAGCACTCTTTATCTAAAAGGCACATGTGCCATGCAGACCAGTTTATAAACACAAGTGAGTCTGCTGATTAATCGTACAGCGTTACTTGCTTAAATGCTGCTCTCAGTGCCTTAGATTTTATGATTATAGCCCCTCGTTCCTGACAAGCTCACTGCTTTGCCCAGGAGGAATGTTCGAGCTTCAGCCAAGCAATTAATGTAGGTCGGCAAGGTAGCTCCCATATAAAATTATCTTTTGGCTCAACTTCGATTGCACCCTTCAAGATTTTTGCAGTGAGTCCTCTGATGTATCTTTGGTTCAGCTTTTCATGCCTGTCCAGCTGAATGCTAAGAGGAAGATGCACTGGCCACGCCGCTCATGTCCCTGTTGTGCGTCGCGCTGATTTCAGCCCTTCCCCTTGTGTGTGTGTTGTGAATACGAAGCAGAACATGGTGCTTGCATGCTGCTGGTACCTCTTGTTCTGAGCTTAGCTACGGTCCGGTGTGTTGCATATTAATGCATCTCTCTGGATCCCCTCCCCCTCGCACGGCCGCCATCTCCTGCCTGCTCTCCACTCCCCATGAATGACAGCCAAACCTCGTCGAATGCCCTGGGAGCAATCGGTGTAATAAGCCAATTAACTCATTAAGTGCTCATTTGGCTCCCTAACGAGGAACAGGGCCACTCATTTGTGTAAATAAACAGGATTTTTACTCAATAAAACCTCGGTTTATCAGCATGTTTTTTTACAAGGTGGTTCAGTGAGATAGGAAACTGTTGGAATGCATGTCTGCGTAAGGTGTAGGTGTGTCTCTCAGGGGTTTTGAGAGGAAGGCAAGCCTGACCCTGCAACCTGAACATCCCAGTTTGCATCACAGTACCACGCACACAGCATCTACTGGAGGCTGTCTTTTCTTTTCTAATCATGCTTGATCGTTCAGCTAGAGGTTACTGTGACAGCCATGTACAATGACACATAGAGCAGTAATATGATGAATTCCTTTTTTATTCACATGTCACTACCGACATTACTCAAAATGAAGGACTGATTCGGTCTGATTGACCTGATCTGATAGGATCATCTGATCTACAAACTGTGCCACTCTCTTTGTAATGAGTAGGACTTTCTGAGCATGCTTACACATTTTTTTTGCTCTGACCCCCACTCCACTGAGGTAATGTGCATTGTGATGAGCAGCTAAACCGGGCACTGCAGCTGGAGCTCTGAGCATAGCACAAACCTGCACAGCACTGACATCACTGCGCCTGCTGTGTCAGTAATCAGCATTTCCCCAAAGACTTCTATTGTTGCTGTCCTCACCAAGGATCTCACCACAACTGGGGGTCAGTACTTCCAGTATTCAACTGTACTTGGACATGGGTGGCCTTTTGGAAGTTTTGACATAAGTTTAAAATAATTACTTGTTTAAGAGAGATTCTTATTATACAAAGATGTTTGGCTGCCGTAAAACAGCAGAGCAGGACTTATCATGTTAAGTACTGAAAGTTATCCTCCTGGCCTGATCGACTCTCTGGATAATCCCCTCCGACTGGGCCCGCTGGGGTCCCAAGGAGCACACGGCAGATAGCGCTATGGATATACAGAGCCACTGTGATAGGTAAGACGTCATAGCATGGGGGGGGGTGTGGAGGCATGAGAAAAATCTAATGGGTAGACCTGGTTGAGGTCTATGAGGAGAATGGAATATGTCACTAAAAACAGGGAACACCAGGTTAACTGTTGTGAAGAGTAAAAAGCTAAAGGTCTCAATTGTTTTGCTTTTCCCAGAGTCAGCTAGTTTAGGGTCTGAGCAGCAGGCAAACGATCAATAGGCAGAACACTCGTCTCATCTCTCACACACTGCGGCGATTCAATGGATGTGACCAACGGAGGGGAGTTGGGAGAAGGGGAAAGGTGCTGGGGGAGTAAAACATAGCCTGGCATGACACGGCTGTGTAGGAAGAGAGCTGTGCAGCACAGGCTGCAGTGGGGGGGGGGTACCACATTCAGCTCCAGCGTCTGACTGGCAGGCGAGGGCCTCTGGAGTAACGCTGCATCTGTGCCCTTGAGCAAGGTCTTTAGCCTGAACCGATCCATGCCATGAATTGCTAATGTGGAGTATGAAAACGTAAGCCATGTAAAACGTACCCGATTAGGGAATCTGTGAAGCAAATCGTTAATATAATGAAACAACGCAGTGTGTTACGACACAGTGGGTTAAAAAAAATCACCTAAACCTAAATAAATCTCCCATCTAGTAACTGATGTTCAACATGCTTTTGAATGAGGTTACCACCTAGTACATTTCATGGCTGTTACCTGATTTTATGTGTGAATATTAGAGCAAATTAAGGCTATATGGAGCAATTATGTTATTTTTCTGCTATTTGTTTGAGGCACCGTGTGACAGGAAATGAGTGAGGTGGCTACTATGCAGGTCTCTCTGTTTGGCTTTGGCATGCGCCGCATGCTCACATGACACACCGCGGTGCCATGTGGAGCAGCGTGTGTCCTTTCATCTGCTCTGCCGACTCCAACACTGCCTTCGATCGGCAGCACCACGTTAATCCTTTCAAGGCATCGAGTCTGTAGCCCCCACACCCCCCCCCACTGCACATGGGAAGGGAGGAAGTGGGTGTTAAGTAGGGCAAGTTAAAGACTCACAACCCGCAGGAGTGAGGTAGCTCACACCCCTCAGGAGTGAGGTAGCTCCGTGACCACATCATGCCAGGAACTGCTCAAAAATCAACATGACACAACCACAGTATTGCCATGGCTCTAATACTTGGATCACATGTGCTAAACCCACCCATTTATCTCTCCCAGCACTGCTGTGGTCCTGTACCAGACTCTCTCACAGCTAACTCTGCCCCCCAGCGCCGATAAAAGCCAAATGTCTCGGATTGTAGGAACGGGGCTGTCCATGTACTGCATGCTCTCTTCGGGATGTTCTTGGCACAGATCCTCTGCGTTCTCCTGTTTCTGACTCTGCTGCCAGCGTTTGTAATTTCTGCACACACTGGATCTTACTGATGCCTCCATTACTTATAGATCCTTTTGAAAATTAAATGCCCTACTTGCCAGGGTCATGAACAAAATGAAGGTGATAGGGATCTTTAAAGATTATGATAATGGAAAACAGAGTGAATATATAGATTGTTTAAAATTTACATCATCATATTATCTATTTACTTGGCAGGCTTTCTTATCAAAGGAATCATATCACATATTAAGTCAGAAAGAAGCATTTAACATAAATCATGATGTGTAAATTTGGAAAATTGTGGATGACATAGAGTTAACAAAGACATGGATTCACAAATATTTACGTCTTAAACTACCGTCCTTGAAGGACATTTTTGCTTTGTTTGGTGACTGACTACTTCAAAGGAGGAATACTAAAGTTAAAACACCAAACAATTTTTTAATTCACAAATTCTGTAATGCTTCTCGATAACACATACATGGCCTTTAACTCAAAATCAGTGAATGGATATTCTTTCTGGGAATTTTTTATCTGCAGTTTTGCAATACCTAGAACATCAGACATTCCTGCAGTACACTGTACTGACTGGAGATCTGGTGCCATGCTAAGCACCCATTACACACAATGCTAACACACCTCAAGCCTTTCATACATAATCTAGCTCACTCGCAAAGACTAGAGGACAACCCAAGGTCACCCTCGTACATTAATTGCTTTTTGGATTTCAAAAACTACATCCTTCCAAACTGCACGTCCTGCTTATATGTGCCTGAGTCTATACATCTGTACATTCAATTGTTTCTGTCGTGTGCACAAAAGTGTACCTTGGTCTTAAATTTGTAGTGCATCTAGCTGACGTTAAAATAAAAAACATTCCTCAAGCAAAATGATTTCAGTGGTAACTCAACAATCCATGATACATAAATGGTGCGCAAAATGCATTTAATAAAATAACATCAGAAAATAAAATTTGTGTTGTACATGCGTTGTGCATAATGCACTTCTGTCATAGAACATTAGTAGGTAAGAGCAGAGACCATTACTGTGCATAACAACTCTCTTGATAGGAAAAAGATGACCAATGGGTTGTCTGAAATCTGCGGGACCAGTTGTGTTATTTTTATACATTTCACAACCAACTGAAATTTTTCTTAAGTATTTGAAGGCTTGAAAAGCGGTACTTTATTTAATTAGCTATTAATGAGGCAGGAGAATATTCATGAAGATATACCAGGAAAATAAATTTGAAAATAAATGAAATCTAAATGTTCTAACTGAAATTCTTACTAGCTAAGTAATAAATGTTTAGTTATGTGACTGGTGACAGAGGTTGCTCAGCTTTTCAGTGTGTGAGAGGCTTGTGACAGTCCACTCAACTTCTCAGTGTGTGAGCAGCTTGTGACAGAGACCACACCCAGCCACCCCTAGGAAA
The DNA here is from genome assembly GCA_025773905.1 of Chitala chitala. Lineage (NCBI taxonomy): Eukaryota > Metazoa > Chordata > Actinopteri > Osteoglossiformes > Notopteridae > Chitala > Chitala chitala. Next base: position 58,831 of record JABJVR010013558.1, on the reverse strand, counting down.
CCTCTGGCCAACCCTATGATTTTTTTTTTTTTTGCCAAGACGTTTGTTTGAATCTCCCCCCAGAATGCAGTGTGTAAATTTTCATCTGCACACATTCCCCTCCGCCTGGAACACAACTTTGCAAAGCAGCAGAGTCAATAATACATTTGTTACCACACCAGGTGACACCTGGTGACACCAACCCTAGGGAAGGCACTGTGTCCCCCCCATCAAAATCACTGGCCACCTCCTGGCCATTCCTTTGAAAACTTTCTGCTGGCATCTCTGTGAGAGAGACTGCTCAGCTTCTTAGGATGCAAATAGCTGGTGAGAAACACGGATCAGCTTTTCTGTGCGTGTGTGTGTACACATAACCCTTAGCTGGATCTCCAGGTTGGGTTATACAGACACCCTGGAGAGGGAAATCGCTCTGTCTACCTCTCAACATGTAATGCTACTACCTGTAACTTAATGCGAATCTGCGGCTAGAGTAATGGGTCATCAAGAAGAGATGAACAGCAAACACGACAGCAGCTGGCTTCTCCATTATTTTTCCATGAGGTTCATTTGCTGAAATTCCAATAACACTGCCAACTGGTAGGCAGGAGGAATGTTACTGGCAAAGGTCACCTTTGAGTACATAACAGGGGTCATTTTAATATAATTGCTGTATTATTTATATTGAAATCATGGAACATTCACAGTAGAATAAATACAGCCCCCAGGCCAAATCTGAGCCACTTATTTTGAAACCCTGATATTTTGTAACAGCTTGATAACCATTTATGTAAATCATTAAACACATCACTATTGATGGTCTTAAACCTAAAGCCTGTGTCTGTAGAAAACTGAAATGGGACGCACAACAGAAAGCAGAGCAGAAAAAAGGTGAAAAATAATATTTTTTTTCCTTGATTGTCTTCAGTAAGACCAAAAGCAAGCTTTGTTAAAACCTTGTTGCCCCAGCAACATGTTGTACAGCCTCAGTTTGACCAAAGAGGATGTCAGGAAAACTCAGTAATTAAGAAGGAAGGAAGCAGGACTCCAGTATGAGAGCCTGCAGTCCACGCTGTCCCAACACACCTCTTCAGAGGAGCCTCAGTGTGTCAGGCAGGCCAGCTGTGTAGATCTTCAAATCCCCAGGAGATGCCGGAAAGGACAACAGCTTTCAATTAGCCGTTTATTTGTGTCTTTCTTCTATGATGTAGTCACATTCACCACAAAAGTGTTCAATTAACAGACTGTTATATTTGAGAAAACAACCCTTCCAATGCTCATCACCAATGTAGTTCATGTTATAATTTTATGTGGTTATTTTATTGCTGCCTGCTGGTGACAGTTATGATCTGTGTTTGGAGATAGTATATATATTTGAAAAACATTTCATTCTATTGTGTTCTATCTATTATAATTCAGTTCCATTCTAATCCACTTTTCTCTCCTCTTCTCCCTGCTTTCTCCCTCTCATGGGAGTATCAGGCAGCACAGATTCAAAGAGGTGGGCAATGCCGGAGGATCTGGAAAGCCAGTTCGGGGGGGGTGCAGGTGCCAGCAAACGGGGGGGCTGAGCGGATGATCAAAGGGCGTCCTAAGTGCTGCGGATGTGAGTGGCTGGTGTCCAGAGTGATTCAGAGAGAGGCGCATTAAGGTGCTGTCAGGGAGCATGAGTCAGCCCACTGGAACACAGCTGTGACACAGTGGCACTGTCTGCACCACTCTCACTGGGGCTAAGAGCAATCCGCCACATCTGCTGCCCGAAGCCGCTTAACGTCTGCATTCAGGGCCCGGTCCTGTCTTACACACTCACATTCAGTTTGCTAAATGTCCATGGTCAGGACCTGGTCCTATCACACACACTCAGATTCAGCTTGTTAAATGTCTGCGTTCAGGGCCCAGTTCTGTCTCACACTCTCATATTGAGCTTCATCAATGTCTGCATTCAGGGCACAGTCCTATCTCACACATTCATGTTCAGCTTGTTAAACATCTACATTCAGGGCTCAGGCTGGTCTGACATGTTCACATTCAGCTTGCGAAGCATCCATGTTCAAGACCCTACCTTGTCTCACACAATTGTGTCCTTACAGGCCACAATGGGACAAAATTATGTAAGCAGCTCAGTGTGTTCTCACCAAGGATTTCCCTTTACAACACTGGGTAATGGTAATGACATCTCCTGGGAGTCCACAGATTCCTAATCTCCATCCTTGGGGAACCACAGTGACGTCTGGCCATCTCGCCCACCACAGCCCACGATAACTGAAGCTAATAACTCTCTAATGAAATTAACTTTTTGATAAGAGCTGGAGTAATATTAATGCGACCAGATAGGCTGCAGTGAATGAATTTCATTTGCCCTGAGCTGGCAGACATGCAATCCATCGATCCTTCATGTAAAAAAAATCCTAAACCTAAAATGACAATAGCTGAGAATACAATTATCACGTGTCAATTGCAATTACAATACAGTCAGGAAGATTGGCCTATTGATGTGTAGCTGCTAATGTGTTAATAACTTTAGGATCAAATTTCCAGCTTTAGATTTCTTATATCACCAGTCATACCACAAAAGCGAAGAGGCAGTGAAGCAGGTACTGCAGATGTACTGCATGGCTTTTGCAGTGCTGCATGCACATTATGATGTCATCTTAGGGCATTGCGTGGTTGCTTTGACAGGGCTGTCCTCACAGCAGCCATCTTTAATTATGCGTCACTTCTAAACTCAATATCCATAGCTCATTTAAACTTCACATGAAAAGATAACTAGGGTCCACACATACAGGTCCCACAGACCCACACACTTAGAAACCACACACACAGGGTCTTAACACACAGAAACCACAATCACAGAAACCACATACACAAGGTCCACATGCACAGGTCCACACACACAAAGGATTTTTATTTTCTCAGTATCAGAAACTGATAATCTGAATGAGGATCATACAACTGAAAATTAGCTTTGATATAGCTACAGAGATGCAGGTATACAGTAATTATATTATATAAGATTGACCGTTTTTTTTTTTGTTTTTTTTTTTTGCTTTGTAACCATTCAATAACATGGCACAAAACCCTGTAAGTGGCATCTAGCTTGATTTTAGCAATGAAGATTCATGGGTTTTAACGATGTTTGGGTCTTTGTTGAGGATTGTGTTACCATAAATCACAGTGGATCCTTAAGACAAAGAATCGGCCATGTAACAAAAGAACATTCCTGCCACCTTTGCAGCAGCGTATTGGCTGGAGTAACTGGCTGACTCACAATGTTTAACATCATAATGTTAGCAATGCACCTCTTGGTCAGCCCCATTCTCTCTCTCCATCTGCCTCTCTCTCCCTCTCCCACACAATCAATAGAGGCAACCTCTACTGCATGAGTCAAGCAGTCTCCCCACCTTCCTCACTTTTGCAGTTTTTTCTGCGCCTCCCCCCTCCCCCTCATCCTGTCCATCTTCCTCTTTCCCTCCCACTTGCCACACACTATTAATAAGCACAGTGACTCTTCGGGACAGAAGCCAGTCTCTCTGACATTCTCAGCACTTTCTGCAGCCCACGATGCAAGCTGGACATACACAAAGAAACTATTCTGTAGAGCACTTCCAAGCCACACTGCAGGGATTTTGGATACATTGTCTTCATTGTCTAAATGTCTTATCTTCACCAGAGCTAGTAACTGCACATGGGGTCAAAACACTGTCTTAATGAAGGGTGAATAAGCCTTACAATAGATGTCTGAGTGGCATGTTGAGTACATTTTCTGAGATAAGATGTCTACTATGTGAAATGCATAATACAGCACAGGGCAGACAGATGGCTATCAGGGAGAATAAGAAGCCCCCTGTTTATAATTCAGTGTTTCTCATCTGGACAGTCACAGAAATTAGGAATCATGTTGCTGTTAAAATGAATTACATTCAACCTGAACTACAGTTCAGGCGTAAGCGTGCCCATTCCATTCAGATTCCCATGAATTACAAACAGATTGAACACTTCCCAGATTTACAGTAATACAATTGAAGCATCCCAAAGGCATAAAATTATCTGCCCATTTTTGACTAAAAAGCTTTTCCCTTCAGAGTAAATGCAAAGATCAATAAAATAACCCTTCCGAAGTCAGGCTTTCAAAACAATCAAATGAAACTTTATTTTGGTCCCTGCTGCAGAAACATAACCAGCTTATCTTCATTTTATGTGCAAAAGAAAAAAAAAACAGGGTAATTGGGATTGTCCTCTTGGATTTGTTTTGTTATGGGCTGAAATGGGCACAGAAAGCAAGGCTGGAATGTCATTAGAACGGCTGAGACATCCTCCCTGTTCTGCAGTCGGCTGGGGGGGGGGTGCTGTGGAGAGGCCAGCGGCCCCTCTGAGTCCTGCTAAAGGCTGCAGATGGAAGGGAATAGGACAGAGAGGGACTCACAAGGCACAGGCGTGTAAAGAACTCGAGCTTTTGGAAACTAGCAGCATAGTCTTCTCCAACGTCTCATTATTTGGCAAAGAGGTCAAACAAACAAGCATAAAGCTGAAGCTGTTTAAATCCTCATCCAACTCTTTCGTCAACAGTCAGCCGCATCCCTCAGCCCAAGGGGGGAATCCATGCTCCAAAGTTGTTCCTACTCTCCTTTGATTTATCTGCTAAACAAACGGGCGATTCGTGGCCATCAGTGTCATGCTGTCACGGGGCAGGGCCATCTGGGGTCTGCTCAAGCCGAACAGAACTAACGGGTTTAAACAGTCAGGAGGATCCATCGACATGCTGTACTGCATCTATCAGCAGCTCATTAGGAAAATGTTTTTGTGCAGGGCTTGCAGTTCGTATGTGTTTTCATGGGTGACATTTAATCAAAAGTGTTTGGACTATTTCAAATTTTAAACTAAAGATGCTAGTAGTTGGGGCTCATAATCCCCTGAAAGACAATGCTATGGTCCTTGTAAAAAAAACTGTAATAGGGATGCTTAAAGTCACAATTAGTCAAGATGAAATTAATGAAAGGATGAAGCACCAGGGGAATGCCTCTCCCTAGGATGAGGGCACTGGTTACAAAACAAGCTAATGTAGAGAAAGACCTGCACTCTGCTGCCATCAGGATATCCTATAATAATTCGGGAAACTCGGGGGAGGGGGAACTGGCCTCGTTTCCAATCGTGGCCCACTGCAGTCAGGGAACAGAGGCACACAAGTGCCTACTGTTCGCAGGACATAAATGATTGGTAGAGGACTGTGACAAAGTGCTGACCTTTTCTCTTTGCATTTTCTGTGACCCATGCACTGCAGAAGAATATGAATTCCTGAGTGTGTGCAACATATTCATACTTATAGCCACAAAGCAAATACAAGTGCTCACATAAACAAATGAACACGCACAATTGCACTCACAACACACCAATTTTACTCCCCGCTACCCAAAAACCCACCATCAATCAGCTAAGTGAACAATAAGAAAAGTATGCTACATCCATTCCCTCCTGTATTTCTCCATCACTTTGTGTCTGAATCAGTGTGTCTATGTCACTCTGTATGATTGTCACTCTGTGTCTCTGTCACTATGCGTATTCAACTCTGTATCTCTGTGTCTGTCGCACGGTGTGTATATGTCACGCTCTGTGTAACAACGCAGCTCTGTGTGTCTGTCACTCTGTGTGCCTCTGTCACTCTGTGTCTCTTTACTTTGGTTTGTCTCTGTCATGCCGTAACACTGTGTCTTAGTGAATCGTATTTATCTTACATGCCCTCTCAAATAAAGGGAGTTTTTTAAGCTAGCCAGGAGCATACCATAAAGACAGTTTTATGGGGAGAAGGGGTAGGTCCTCCCAGGAACGTACCATGAAGATAGTTTCATGGAGCTAGGGGGTGCATCCTCCAGAGGCTGACAGTATGTACCTCAGGGGCTTTGAGCCTGACCCATGTTCAAGCTCTTTGTTTGTTTAATGTTTTTTTTTTCTAAATTGGACTGCAGACAAGGGAAAGACAGCAGCCTTTGATGAAATAAGTAGGTCAGCTGTTACACCGTAGTCCTTGAATTTGGAAGGATATTCAAGTGTTTACTCCCACCAGCTCCTGAAAAGAACCAGAAATAACGTAGACACCCTACTCATCTATCAGGACAGCACAGTGATGTACGACTGATCTGGAACATGACTGGATAAGGCTTGCTGGATTGGACCATACACTTTTATGACTCTTTTACATTGAAATATTAAACAACTGCCCTCTTCCTCACCTTCCTCTATAATCTCTATCCAGCCCTTAGAGGAGTCACAATCTTGCCTTCAATCCGCGTAAATAAACTCGACCGTGAGGTTTCCCTGATTTCACCCACACACACCCTAGTGTGCACACACTTCCCTTTCCAGACTGTTCCCTTCTTCCCTCCATACCCAGGTTGAGCAGATGTTCAAAGCCGCAACGGGCTGCATCGGTGTCTGTAATTTCTAATTCGCTTAAACTGGCAAGCTAAATGACAGGTAGTCAATGACCTGTTTCTTTGCCTGAAACATCTCCCGTAGAGCTGCAACCAAGCTCATTTTCTGCAAGATAAAGAACGACAGAGACTTCCTGTCAGAGGGAGCCTGCCGATTACTTCTGGAGGAAGGTGAAGGACGAGGGATGGAGAGATGGAAAAGAGGGAGAGGAAGACAGTGGCACTTTCTGAGCCTTATTTACACATTCTAGCCACTATGACAGGTAATTTCAGCAAATTCTCCACAGGACTGCAGGCATGCATTGTACGGTGGAAGATGGAGGATGAAGAGGTGGGGGAGAGATGGAAGAAGGGGAGAAAGACGGGGAAAACGTGTATGGACTACCTGACACTGCCTGGGGGGGAGTAAATAGGCTTCAAGATCCCAATCTTTAGAGAAAAGAAAGCAAGAGGAGGGTTTGGAGTCTTGCAAAGCTGCTGACAGATTCAGACAATTTTATTTATCTGTGCTGTAGAGATATCAAAAGCGCTTTTTAATTCAATTTCTTTTTCCCCATTTAGCCCAGAAAGTGAGAGGAGGAGAGGAAAAAAACAAGCACCTCTTTAGATTTATTTAATTCCCCTGATTTATTTGCTTGTTTATATCCATCTTCCTCAACTCTTGCTCTGGAGGGCAGACTGCGGGTTTCTATTCATAGATCTTTCATGACAATGTGGAACATTTCTCTGTCTGTCAGCTCTCAACCAATTACAACACATTTGTTAATGGGGCTAGTGTAACTTCCCAGTGTGGGGTGTCACACCCACCGTTACGCCTAGCTGCAGGCTCTCAGCAGCGAAAGAAAGCGACTGCACATCCTGCAGATTTGCTCCAGATGTAAGGACGGCCATCCAGACCCCAAGGTTTTCCTCCTCCATACCCTCACTCCTCTTCTTTAGCTTATTTTCAAGATGAAGATGTGTACGCTATTCTCTCTGCCCTCTGTGTTCCCTGTGCAGGTGTGGGGGCGGATGAGAGGTGAAGATGTGAGGGATGGATGGTGTGAAGAGATGAAAAATGTCTGTAGCAAAAAAAAAAAAAAAAAAAAAAAAAATTCAGAAACAAAGCGAGGGATTAGACCTCCGTGTTCCACTGGAACAGTATGACATGGCATGACACGGTATGTGATCAAAAGTCCAACAGAAGAGAATGCAAGCTAGGAACACTAGCAATAAAAATAAAAACTATTTAGCACAGCTGGGAGCAGCCCACCAGTGACACAGGACATCTGAAAAAAAACGTTTCTCAGCATCCATTCCATTCCTGTAAAAATTCTGCTGAACATACAGTGTAAAGCACAGGCTGCTCATCAGTCCAGTACTCCCAGTTTCCCTTTAGCTGTGGCACATTATAATTTGCAGCCAAAGACTTTACATCCATAAGTCAAATATGCACAGCTTTAGGAAAAACTGTAAATCTCGACCGGAAACAGAAAAAAGACCAGGTCATGAATTTTAGATTCTGTTTTAAAATCTCATCATTTCTCACATAACGAAAATCCACATGCATTAATAATTAAAGCAGGGTTGTCTGTTTCCTGATTTTGACCTGACTAAACTTTTATCATACTTCTTTCAACCTCATGCTCTATTAAACATCACTGCAATTTGCCTTCTTTTGGAACCTTGTCAGGGTGTGCCAGACTTCTCTGAACCTGTCAGGCATTCAGAACTTTGTTGGGTTTTGTTTAGGCCTCTCCAAACCTTGTCAAGTATTCAGAACATTGTTGGGCTTTGGGTAGCCCTTTCTGAACCTTATCAGGTCTTCAGAACCTTGTGGGGCTTTTGTAAGATCTCTTTGAACCTTATCAGGCTGTTAGAAGCTTGTTGGGTTTTTGTTATGCCTCCCATAACTTTCTCAGGGCTTCAGAACTTTGCTGGGCTTTTGTAGGCCTCTCTTAAACTTATCAGGCTTTGTTGAGCCTTGTCAGGCTGTCATCAGATATATTTAAACCTTGTCAGCCCTCGTTGAATCTTGTTAGGCTTTTTCAGACCTTGTTGGACCTTTTCAGCTTTGGAGAACCTTGTCAGAACTTGGTGAACGTATCCAGGATTTCACCAAACTTTTCAGAATTTGCTGAAACCTACTGGGCTTTGTTATACTTTGTTAATCCTTCTCAGCTCTGGTAAGACTTTGTCAAGCCTAGAGAACCCTTCTTGGGCCTATGCTCATGTAATTGGGGGATGGTAGGTTGACTAATTTGGTCTTGACCCAGCAAAACTAGGCGCCCATCACATCAAGCAGGAGATGGGTGGAGAAGGGGGGGGTCATGGTATCTCAGTGACGTCACTCCAGTCCTGAGTGCACACAACATCCACATTTAACCCCCTACCCTGCAATTCACCAGGAAGAACTGAGCTGTCCCAAAGATGGTTAATACTAATCATAACAGCTACATTCATTAATTATTCATGCCATTCACATTAACCTCAACACAAAGGGCACGATTGATGCAGTGCTTATGAGCTCCAAGCTGCACTCAGGTCAGGTCTTGAGCAGGGCAGTGCAAGAGAATACATCCAGCCCATAGTGGTAACAGCCTGCATGCTGCCCACCAGAGACTGACAGATGGCTGCAGTGTCGTCGTCCCCCCCGTGGTGTGCGTGGGCCACAGCACCCCAGCATGGAGCAGGTGGTCAGGGAGCAGCCGGAGATAACACGGTCCCAAACACACAACACGCCCCACGGCACACACGGTGCCAGGGGGCATCACACCCAAAACAAACGGAACCAATTACAGTTTACTGTTTTTGTTCCAAGTAGCTTTTTAATTAAGTAAGCATGATCGAGCAGCTATAACTAAACATGGATGAGACTCACTTGCATATAACACAGCATCCTGTTAACAGCCAAAATGACAAATATTTCGTCCAACTAATCAAAAATAAAGTGAGTGAAGGAGGTTCAGTCAGACGACTATGATACTGACAATGTTACATTGTGACAGTGACAGGTTGTACAGCGGTGAGCATGTCCCTACTGGACACTATTAGTATGCATCACCTTGCATGTACACACACACACACACACACACACACACACACACACACACACACACACACACACACACAAACCCAGTGTGGTTACTAGTACACTATTTGCAACACCACAACACAAACCACTACGATTTCTCCTTATATTAGTGAAACACACAAATTTGTAGCTTTCAACTTTCAAACTACTTTGAAACTACTAATACAACCACTTCAGTAATATGTCAAATATAACTCCTTGCTACTGGAAAATCCATCCTTCCAACATCCTTGGTAACTAGAGTATCTCATTGGAACGCATCAGGAAAGTGGTACTTAGCTACCTGTTCATTTGGGTAGTATCACACTGACACAGTCTCCTCAGTGGTACTGCCTGTGTCAGACTGACACAGTCTCCTCAGTGGTACTGCCTGTATCAGACTGACACAGTCTCCTCAGTGGTACTGCCTGTGTCACACTGACACAGTCTCCTCAGTGGTACTGCCTGTGTCAGACTGACACAGTCTCCTCAGTGGTACTGCCTGTATCA
>JABJVR010013558.1:0-48768 GCA_025773905.1 Chitala chitala | reverse complement strand
GACTGACACAGTTTCCTCAGTGGTACTGCCTGTGTCGCACTGACACAGTCTCCTCAGTGGTACTGCCTGTGTCAGACTGACACAGATTTGTCAGTTTTACTGCCTGTGTCACACTGACACAAGCTCCTCAATGTTACTGCCTGTGTCACACTGACACAAGCTCCTCAGTGTTACTGCCTGTGTCACACTGACAGGACCTTGAGTTGTACAGTCTGTGTTACATTGATGAGACCATTTTTCCCAATCTCCGTACTAGTTGATGGCTAAAACAATCACTTCACACTGGAGTGTCCTGCTAACACACTACAGCAGTTCTTGGTGGATCTCCTCTCACATCTAAGCTTTTTATTTCCAGAGACTTAAAGGAAGAGTGGCACATTATTAAGAAGGCAGTGTGGTGACTACAGCTCAGCATTAAAAAGGATCTGTCCCTGTTAAGATCGAGCCTCACAATCTCTGGTTATGGTGACCACAACCCTGCATTACCTTCAACTGTGCTGCTATTAATGAGAGCCATTCTCCATTACATCAAAACCTCTGGGCGTAGCCACTTTCTGGTCTTATTTGTTCACACACACCTGACCGGGTTTATTGCTATACACTTTACCTTTGTAGAGATGATCCTTCCTAAGTGGTAACTGTGGAGACAGCTGTAAAGTCTGGGCATGGCAGTGTCTAAGTGATGACCGCGAGGAGACCTGTGTATTTGGGTGATGACCCTGAGGACAGTAGTTTGTCTGAGTGGTGATCCAGAAAACAGGTGTGTATCTGAGTGATGACCCTGGGGACGGCTCAGTGTTTGACTGCTGTGGGGCCAGCTGTGTGTCTGAGTGCTGCCTGTGTTGTACCCAAGTTGTGTCCATTCTGTACCTGTGTCACTCTCATGCTGTACTCATGCCCTGTGCCCTCCCCATGACATACCATTGTTGTACCCACTCTGTACCTGTCGATGAAGATGGTGGTGATGATGAAGGTGGAACTGTCTGGAATTTGAATCATGTCAACTGTATTTCTTTCTTCTTGATAGGAACGTTTCACTACTCATCCAAGTAGCTTCTTCAGCCTCGTCTCCCTGTAGTACCTGTGTTGTACTTTGCTGTACCTGTATTGTATGTGCTATACTCATGTCATACCCCTGCCAATTTCCTGCTGTAACTTTATTGTATTTCTGGACAATTTTTCTCATGATGTAATGTACCCATGCCAACTCCTTTCTTTGTGCCACCACTGCCCACCAGGCTGTGATGAGCCTCTCATGAAAACACTGTCCGAATGTTTATGAAACTAATATTTCTGCTTCTGACTTCGACACAGTCATGAAGAGTGTGATGGGAGAGGAAGAATGCTCTTCCCAGGCTCTGGCCAGCCTCTGCTTACCCCCCTCCCCTCCATTTTTGCTACAGGGACAAAGTGAGGGGAGAGACTGCTGACATATTTATTGATCTGTTTTCCTCACTGGTATTTATTTCCCCATGTCCTGCCACCCCTGCCCCCACTCCTCCCCTCATAGACGTCAAAAACACATTTGACACCAAGCATATATACTGTATTAGTAGCTGTGCAAATGGCAGGATGCTAATCAGACGCCAACACAAATTGTAAAAGTCCAAAGTAAAACCACCAGTAATATCAAAAGAGCATCACTGTTCACACTATTGTATTAGCTGAAATTCTGGATTTCTGAGCACATGCATGTTGGTCCACATTTAATTTAATAATTGATGATTGTTCAAAACTCTTGTACGGTGTTTCATTGGAGCCCATTAGTTTTAAGCACATTGGCCCAAGTTAGTACAAGCTCATGTGACTAGAAGCAGTGACATTCAGGTTGAAGGTCCATTTTCCTAACTGTGACTAGCAACACAGTGAGCCACAGTTGGTTTAATTGTTGTAAAGCCTACCTTGTAAAAAGTCAGGAAGTGTGGCATTCCAGTATGTTTATTAGCAAACACTTTGTGAAACTGTAAATAGCATTCAGAATGTGAACATATGTTATCTGGGTGAGTACCATCAAAATGTATGGACACTGGACTGTGTATCACTGTAGCCTTGTGCCTGAGGTGTCTGGGTTTGAATCCCGAAGCAGCGCTCTCAATGTGGGTGGGCACCTTCAGTCTTCAGTTACTTCCTCTTGGTGCTTTACTTTCCTCCTAAAGCCTATGGTTAAACTACTTTGGGTCATTCTGTCAGTGTAGTTCCTGTCTACAAAGACAAACTGGTACTAAAACTAGCTGGATACATCAATCACTGACACCCTGGGGAAAAAAAAAATCAAATCTGACATAATTTATAGTGTTAATCTCACAAAATTACCCAGCAATCAACAGGGTGTTAACACCATTAAAATAAAAATTTCTATACATAGATCATGTTAATTAAAAAGATAAATATAAATTAACAGAGGCAATAAAATTTTAACTTATCACAGCAGAAAAAATATTTCAAATATTATGAAAATTTTTACTTCTATAATAATTGTGAATTTCCAGATTGTGAGACTAATAAAGGATTCCTTAATAATAATAATAATAATAATAATTTTCTACTCTTGCTGGCAAAAAAATGTTTTTACTCTTGTCTACGAGCTATAATGTGTCAAAGCGTAATTAATATTCTACAATGAGAAAGGAAAGGTTAAACCAGCCAAGGTACGGTAAATTGGCGCTCTGCCGTGCTGACTCCCCCTGCAGGTTGATCAAGGGCTTGCAGTTTAGTGAACAACAGTGACTGAAAGAGAAAATGAGTACCAGTTAACTGCTGATTTGATGTAAACATAGACTTTGCCATTCTTGTCATAACTTGACAGGAAATTTTATGCAAAAATTTAACTTTAAATTATTCATTTATACAATATCTATTCTAGCACATTTATATTCATTTATACAACATTTATCCAAATCCATTTTAAAATATTAATTTGCCTTTCTGCGATACTGAATGATAGTCTTGACTTGCCCGAACTGTAAGACTGAAACTAATTTGAAGCTGCCAAAGTCGTGTTCGGTGTGTGTGCTTAATGGATGTACTGACAGACAGCAGCAGGTGTAATTAACGTCACATGTGAGGCAGCGCATGTCTGAACACTGATGAACAAATGACAGGCAATGACGCATCTTTTTTTTTTGTTTGTTTTTTGCCTATCAGTTCTCTGTTGCTGGTTTTTCACACAGGCTGGCTGTTTAGTAGTCTCTGCAGCACAGTACAGTCTTGATGTTTGTGCTTTAGAGGATTTGAAATGAGAAGCTGCACAATTCCATCTTTCTAACCTCTTCAGAAAAAGAAATATAACAGTATAAGGCAACAACAGCAGCAGCTATAGTAAGTTTTGTCAATATTTGGCAACCAGCATTACAATAATAACAGAGACAGCTGAAATCACCTCAGCCCCTTGGTATGAGTTTCATCATAATTATAGGTCTATAATGCTACATTAATTAAACATTAAATGGTACTGCGGTAAACTGTGGCAGTGTGGAAAAGCTTGTAGACCATAATGCCTCACTGAACCAGGCAGACTTCCTGTGGTGTGGTACACCATTACACAAACACACACACACACAAACACACACACGCACATACCGACATTCACACAAGCAGACAAACTGACACACAAACACACTCACTCACTTGCTCACACACACACACACACACACACATTTATACTCACTCATTCATTCACACACCCTCTCACACACATACACACACACGAAATGCAGACACTTCACCAGTCATGCCTTGCATTAGCATTTAAGCCTTTCCATTGATTTACTGGGGAGCAGCTTGTCTTCAGTAATGAGGACAGGGACAGTGGTGATACAGCCGCTCCTCACAGCTCCCTCAGGATGAACCAGCGGCTCTAATCTGAACTGTACTCCCAACGCCGCTAACATCCCCACAAAGGGGAAAAAAAACCACTCTTCAAGATAACTCAATCCACAGCAACCGCTGAATTAGCCTGGGGAGGGTATAGCAGGGCCTTTGTACACTTCATAGCCCACTTCATTTCCCTATGCCCATATTGATAAAAGAGCAGTGAAAGTTATTTATGTATAAATATATCTCCAGTTCTCAGAGATGTTGCCTATCTCTGTCTCAATGACTATTCTCGACCCTCACCACCAATGTATTATCTGTGTAAAGTCATCTCTCTGGCAGCCACAATAATGGATGTAGTTAGTTCTCTCTCTCTCTCTTTCTGTGTGTGTGTGTGTTCTTCTCCTGTCTCTCCCTATCTGTACATGGTTCTGCTGTATGCGTATGCATACATGTGGTTGTGTGTACCCTCAAAAAAATATTTTTTTGATGGCGTTCATACAAAAAGGAAGATTAAGTTAAAATAAAGCAATGCATTCTTGTTTTCCAAAAATACACAAAACAGTTCAGTTGATACTTTAAACAGCCTTCGCATCAATTCCACAAAAACAATTCACATAACACACAAGTGTTGATAGGTTGTCCAGTTGTGTGTTTCTTCCCATTTTCTGAACTACACATGCATGATCAGAAGTCTGGAGTTTCAGCCATGATATAAACAAAACTGAAACTCCTATCATATTCCATGTAATGTTAATATATAGTGATATATTGGTGCAGTGATTAAAAAGCTGCTAGTTAGCTGCATATCATGTGTTCCTGCCTCTCTCAGCCCTGAACAATCTGGTGCCTTACACAAGATTTTAGCTGGTGCCCCTTACATTGCAACCAATTCCACCACCAGTCGCTGCAGTGGCACCTCTATGGATGGATGGTGCCCCTAGACCCTGTGTGTGTGAAGTTTGCATGTTTTTCCTGTGCTTTGGGGGTTTTCTTGGGATACTCCCATTTCTCCTCACACTCCAAAGACGCTAACTGGCATTTCAAAATTGCCCATTGTTTGTGATTAGGTGTCTACAAATGGGTGTGTGCCCTGCGATGGGTTGGCAGCCTGTCCAGGGTGTCTCCTGCCTGGTGTCCTAGGCTACTCCAAAACCCATTTAAGATAAGAGGTATGGATGTTCACAATATTTTAATATTTTTATTAACATACTAAGTTGTTTTATATGATGGCATGAGAAAATAAACTGGTAGCTGAAGCCAACATGTTTGCTGGAGTTCTTGAAAAAAAAAATTCACTTTATTTAAATGTGGATGTCCTGCTTTAGCGGCATGATGGTGTGGCGGTTAGCACTCGCACCTCCAGGCCTGCGGTTCGATTCCTGCCTTGGGTCTGTGTGCATGGAGTTTGCATGTTCTACCCGTGTTTGGTGGGTTTTCTCTGGTTTCCTCCCACAGTCCAAAGACATGCGGGTTAGGTTGACTGGTGTCTTCAAATTGCCTAGTGTGTGTGTGTGTGTGTGTGTGCGCCCTGCAGTGGGTTGGTGCCCCGCCCTGGGTGTCCCCTGCCCTGCGCCCTATGTGCTCTGGGAGTGGCTCCAGGCTTCCCGCGACCCTTACCAGGAATAAGTGGTATAGATTATGACTGTTCTCCATTAGTTCACCTAAAATAAGTTGATTTTAATGTAATCTTTTTGCCTAAAAGCAATCTGTTTTAATTACTACTAGATTAACTTGGTTTGGTCCTATGACGGTTTACTTGCATTTACCTGAAAATACCACATCATTGTTATTTAAGCTGTTTTTGTTGAAACAGTTGAAGAAATAATTTTAGGTTACTCCAATGATACATTTTTTTTTTTTTTACATGGTTCTCATTTTTTCCTATGTGTATACCTGTATGTGGTTCTCTTGTGTTGGCCTCTGTGTATCTATGTGTGTGCATGCATGTGTGTGTGTGTGAGTATGCCTCCATGGTTTGTATATACATGTGGTTCTCTGGTCTCTCTCTGGTTGTGCGTGTGAACATCAGTGTGCTCTCTGTATACTACCAGCTCCATTTCTACCACTTGAGTGATCTCCTTTCCTGTATTAAATAAAACATCTCTTTTTTCATTAGTATCATTACAGTAAGGATTTCTCATGAAAATATTCATGTCTTGTGCAGCTGAGGGAAAAAGTGAGGAGACTGGCAGAGTATTACAATAATTAAACATAGTAAAACTATCATTCTAGAACTTAATACATTTCCATTTTACATAGCCCTTTATAACTACAGTTGTAATTGCAATCAAAATAGGCTATATTTTTTGTGTTTTACAAATTTTTTTCTTAAATGCCTTCCATGATCTTATATGGAGCTAAATGTATGTGTTCTCAGGTGCTGGTCTCAAGTGCGAAATTGACTGATCAACACTCTCTGACCTGAGAACCGAACCTCAGTCAACTTTCTTCTCATTTTTTCATAGCTCTAACCCGGAATGAAGACCACTGGAGCATACTAACCACTCCCTGACCTGTGAACCTTGCTCAAAGTCAGAAGTCAGAGAAGGAGGCACTGGAGGTCATAATGTACAGGGTAGGAAGGTACCTTCTGTGGCCAACTAACAGAAAAGACTCAGCTATACTGGTGTTGCTGGGTCATAGAGACCTTTCATGAATAAAGATGCAGTGGCCACAACAGAACAACTTTCCTGCAGATGAGGAACACCAGCAACCTCTTGTTTCAGAGGTAAAGGCTCAGAAATCTGCATGCTTAGTGCCAAACATTCACAGATTCCATCCTAATCCTTTCCTCCACCTCCCTGCTGCTGGTTTGTGGGAGCACCAGCACACATTCAAGCAGTGTGTGCAGAATGACAGATGACATTTCTTCAAAGAAACCCAAGCTAGAGGCACCATGGAATGCTTATACTCCTCCCATCCTTTCCCTCCACATGAAACACAACTGATTTTTAGAGTTGCATTTACAAACCTGGACTAGGACAGCCATTGACTTGGCATACTATATCACAAATCTATGTCATTCATTTGTTCATTCATTAACTCAGTCAGTCAGTGAGTCATCTAGTCAGTCAGCCAATAAACAAAATACTTGTCCAATTCATTGGGGGGAGACTAGACCCTACCAGCACGCACCAGGTGGGTGTACCCTGGATGGAACATCAGTGCAGGCTACTCACGCACCAGGGGACAATTTCCAGTCACCTGAACCACAGGTGTACTGGCTGTGGAAGGAAACCAGAGAACCCAGAGGAAACTCCCACATCATGTATGTGGAAAACATGCAGACCCCCCTCCCACACACATACACACACACACACACACACACACACACACACACAGTAACCACCATGCCTCTTTCTATCTCAGTGTGTACATATTCAATGCTCTAGTGTCTGCCTGGTCCTTTGTTACAATAACAACCGCAGTGATATCACTTATCACTCTACAGACAGGAGCCAGGGAGCAGGCAAGGAACGAGACCGTGAGCCCCCCGCTCCACAAACGCTGGCA
The DNA here is from genome assembly GCA_025773905.1 of Chitala chitala. Lineage (NCBI taxonomy): Eukaryota > Metazoa > Chordata > Actinopteri > Osteoglossiformes > Notopteridae > Chitala > Chitala chitala. The sequence continues at coordinate 41,439 of JABJVR010013558.1, read as the reverse complement.
GCTAGGGGTGGGTCCAACTCATTATCCAGCAATAAGAACGTGTGACTCACTGTAGGGAATTGCCCATAAAAGTGTGCAGCAGCACAGGGTAAAAAGATAGGAATTTAGTGTACACTCCCCAAACCCGTGGTCTGTTACCCAGAGGGATCCCCTGGTCAGCCCAAAAACACCCAACACCCTCCCTCCTTTAAAGAGCTGAGGCTTTGCTTCTCAGTGTGCTGTCACTGCCAAGCTGGAAGTCAGCAGAGAAACCATTACTGCAAATGGTACTGTGGAACTAATAAGGTTTATCAGGGCTCTGATATTAGTAGTTAATGAAATTTGTAGTTAACTGTCTCACCATAGCCTGTGAAGCAATGAAATGAAAAGCTTCTGAAACACAATTATATTTCCAAAGGCAGTGACAGAGGACTGTTGCCACGGACACCTCTGAAACTCAGCATGTGGGTTTGTCAGTTTGATTCTAGCTCAGAATTAATTGAAATACCACCACCGCAAAATGTACACTTATCATGATGTAAAGTACACCACCTTGACAAGAAGCATACTGTCATGAGCTGAAGTACACCACCATGGCAGAAAGCACAGTCATGAAGTTATGTACTCTGTTATGACAGGTAATAGGCTGTCATAAAGTACACCACTAGTACACTAGTTCTGGTGAAGAAAATTAACATGGCAAGAAGTACACCACTGCAATGTAAAGTGAATTGCCATGACACACAGTACACCATTTTGACAGGAGGTATGCCGCCATGAGAGGAAGCACACAACTGTGACAGCAAGTACACTGTCATGACAAGAAGTACACTGTTATGACAGGACGTTTAGTCCCACCATGAGAAGTATACTGACAGAACATGGACACAAAAAATTTAAAGGGTCTGAATAATGAAATATGCAAGGCAATCTCATACTGATCAATGAGACATTAAATCACCCCAGAGGCAAAGCAGGCGGCAATCCAAGTGAAACCTACAGCTGGTTGTCAGGCACATATACATATATTTTTTTATAAGACTAGTCCTCAGCACTTCAGGAAAAAGCTATCAATTTACAGACTTATCTCCATAGCAGTTAACTCTCAAATAGGCACAACAATTTAAACGTCTGTAGTACCTGCTACCAACATTAAGGAAAAAATGTTTACCCTTGATATGTTAAATTACTGCATATATAATGATTAGATATAGATATTTTATAATGCCAGAATGTAATAATGTTGTTTCTTATTGTCCTGCTATAAAATTATGTGGCTGTTCACATCAGGTGCTCCCTTTTTTCTCCATCCTACAGCATTTCTACACTGCGCACTGCACTCCATGTAGGTCTGGAATAGGCTATCGAGAGGTGCTTCTGAATGGTCACACACACCATCATAACAACCACACAAAGCCTGTGTTGTGCAATAAGTCAGGCTCACACTTTAAAATGAATATTCATCTACAATATTTAAACTACTTGGTCAAGCTTATCCTTCCAAACTAAAAACCAAAATTACAATTTCAGCAGTTCTGTTTGTACATTCATTATAATGAACCACTATTTTCATTTTACTAATTCGGGTAACACTTGTACTCTCTATACATGGTACACTAATTAAGGCCAAGTTACACTCACCTGTTCATCTAACCTGCATATCTTTGGGAAGTAGGTGGAAACTGAGTAAACCAGACTTAAGTCATATATGCAGAGCGAATTCGCAAATTCCTCAAACAATGCAACAAGGTTGGTCAAGGTGCTGTCTACAGCGCCCCTATCCCATCCTGTTTTATTTTATATATATATAACATCTTTACAATAGTGCCCATTAATCATTGCATAACATTAAGGCAATTCGTCCTACTTTGCTCCCGCCTTAGAGCGGAGGACAGATGACTATTCTGTTTGCTGGCGCTTAACCCAGTACCTTATCTCGCTGACAGTTCAATTATTGTTATTAAGCTCCGGTTATTTATTTATATCTTGATTTCCCGTTTGGTAATTTTAGCCTAATTGAGCCACGCATGTGTACTGATGCCGTTGCATTGTTGCATTACAGCGTACTGAAGAATTTCATTGGAACAACAGGGGCGACGAAGCTCCCACTTATGTACATTGTGCGCGTGGATAGACATCACGGGACGTGATCTCGTCCACAGATACTACTGGCGGACGAATGTTTTACTTGTATGACCACCATCCATAAAATATTAGTTTAATGACTGTGTATAAATGATCTCGCCCTCTGCATGCTTGCTTAGTCTCGTGTGAAAAATGTTTTAACACATGACGTGACATTTTTTTGTTATTATTACTTGATAACGAGACAAATTTAATTGTTTCATGTATTATCTGGTTGTTTACCGAAAATAATAAAACTATTCTATCCTAGGTTTAAACCAGGATATCCACCCGTTTCAGCATATTGTAGACAGTAAAAAAATCGAATACAAATTAAATTACTTGATCCACAACCAAGTTGGTATCGGACTGCAGTGTTTCTAGTGAAGAATTCAGTGATGTGGCACACACAGACATGGCTGCAAGTTTGACCCTGAGGAGAGATATGCAATCAATATTTGAGGCTACCAACCTAACCGACACTTAATAATAAATGTGAAGATTGATATACAGAAAGGCATCAACTGCAGTCGCGTCGCAAAACTGCTGTTAAATTTTACCCAGGCAGCAGCGCTTTTAAAATAAATTATCTTTGCGCCAGGAGACGGCGCGATGGGTACTACAAGTGAGTAGCGTACGTGTCAGGACGTTTAAAGAAGCCGTCAGTTGTTCTTGACCATGATGATCTGCATGGACTCCGTGTTGTGAATGGCAGCCGAAGGAGTAAATGCCAGTCGTTACAGCCACGGAATGCGCTGACTTCAGTTACAATGACATATCGATGAATGCGCAAAACATTTGGGAAACCGTTCGCGTCATTTTGAGTTTTGATATAAACAACCAGGTCCTGGCTGAAGACAAGCGTACGTAATATTAAACGGTATGGATTAATAATTCAGCGTCCTTTAACTGGGAAGCGGAACGACATAGAAATCTCAGATTTGCACTAATGAGTATAATTAAAATTGTCTCTCACGCACTCGCGTAACATGCATACGAACACGCACGCGCACACACACACACACACACACATTCTCTTAACAAACCAAAACAAAACCGAGAGCTCTGTGACAACGGTACACACGATTCACGGTCAGGTAGACCCCCCGCACGGAGAGAGTAGGACATTAGTATGCAACTCCAGCAGTGAACAGAGAAAACGAGCGAGAGACGCAGACGTGTAGCTACCGAAGGCGTCATACATCAAAGTACAGCAATGGAATACTTACCTTTCGATATCACCGCAAGAAGCAAACCAAATAACGCATTTCGTAAGAAGGCGTACATCATGTTGGCTTTAAAAAATTGTTCTTTGCGGGTTTTTTCTATTAGGTATGGTTATAGTCTCCTTTTTGTCCCTTTCAGAGTTCAGAATATAACCTTTAGTTCTAATATTTTTAATATCATCGACAGCAGTAATTTAAACAGCTGACAACTGCAATTTAGAGCAAGTGCAAAAAAATAAAAGCTGAAAATGTGGCTAATCCTTTATCTTGTTTTCTTCTCAAGTACCCCGTCAAAAAAGAGGCGGATGGTGTTTATAAAACAAAACTGGGCTGTGAGATTACGCAACGTTCCTTCTACTCAAAAAGGAAATATTCCCACAATTGAATTAATATATATGTAAATATCTCGGAGGCGTTGAATTGCGCATAGAGGACAGACTCCTTAAATAGTATGCAAGCTACCGACTGCAGCAATTATTTGGTACTATGTGTGTAACTGCAAAATCACGGATTCTGTTATTTTTGTCCTTAAATCTTGTTCTTTGCCTTCTGTATTCAGCGCGTTCAGCAGCTCTGCGATCGATGCATCATGAAAAGAAGCTCCGAAAGCAACGCATAAGAATCCTATGATTGACAGCTTTATGAGAACTTTCTTTCTCCAATCCGGTGTGCTAAGGAAGAGCTCGGGTTTTCTAAATGGTTCGAGAGGGAGGGCCAAGGAAAGTATTTTACCAATGGGGAACGTCGAGTAGGTGGGAGAGAGAGAGGCGAGAACAGCCCTGGGATAATGCGATGTGATTTATAGTGCGCTTGGAGTTGCTGCAGCATTCGTTGAGGAAGCAGTGAAGAGGACTGATGCTGTAACTATGTAGTAGAATGTAGCATCAGACATACCCTTATTGATGGTGATGATGATGATGATGATGATGACGACGGAGGACGATCCGGGAGGAGAAGGTCTGGTTGATAAGGATATGTGTGGGCGGCCAGTGGTAATTTAATTCAGTCCGCATCCTTGTCGCTTAGAAAAGAGACACACGTACCGCGGTAGAAATGGAGTTGTTGATGTGAGCACGTGGGTGTGCTGAAATATTTGTTCTTATTAGCTGACTGGAGGTGGGGAGAGGGATTGGCTATGTGTGACTTTGAGCCTGCATTTCACGCTCACGCTCTACTCTTCCGTTCACGCTGACATTCCGCACCGGAACCATAGAGGCGTCAAGGAATCTGTTACCAAAACTGTATTCAGCTGAAGCTGTTTTTTATTGTTTTACTTGAAAGGAATACTGTCCATTTCCTTTCAAAACAACCACTGAAGTATGGTGTCATACACGTACCTTTGTGCACACATGCCTTCCCATGTGTCCTGTCAAGTCCAGGGAAACAATGACAAAGTTGGCATGGTCAATATGGCATTTCATTTAACCACCAAGTCCATTTTCCTATACTGTCATTTTTTTTCCGCAGGTGAGCTAATAATTTGTTCACTGGACAGGGTGTTGTCCTCTACATCAGGGGTCTGCAACCTTCACTATCAAAAGAGCCATTTTTGGACCCTCTCCCATTACAGGGAATGCTACTTCAGAGGGTGGAAGAGCTGCATCCAACCCCTTCTCTAGATGGTTCCTCTGGTCACATGACATGTAACTGCAGTATGGCCTTCCACAGCTCACTGCTGTATATAACAGTGCCTTTGCTATTTGCTCTGGCAGACTTACACCTTAACAGTGCTTGTAGCAGTGCCAGTGTGAATTCCAGCTCACTTAACTCATCACTGAAGTAATGTAATTTGGTGTGGTAGACTCCCAGCTCACTGTTACTCATAGCAATGCCAGTGTAATTTGTTCTGGCAGACTTCCAGCTCATTGTTACTCATAGCAGTGCCAGGGTAATTTGCTCTGACATACTTCCAGCTCACTGTTACTCCAAATGCCAGTGTAATTTACTGTGGCAGACTTCCAGTTTACTGTTGTTTATAGCAGTACCAGGTTAATTTTCTCTGGCAGATTTCTAGCTCACTGTTATTCATAGCAGTGCCAGTTTAATATGCTCTGGCAGACTTCCAGCTCACTGCTGTTCATAGCAGTGCCAGTGTAATTTGAACTGGTAGATATCTTACTACTCTTATTGTGTGTGTCAGCAGAAGTAACTGCCTCTGTTGTTGGTTGTAAACCCCCACCAGTAATTGCTGTGGCACAGGCTTGTAATTCCGATCCCTTAGAGGGCTGCCTTATCCTACCCCTCTGCCCAAATCCTGCCCACATTCATTTCCCAAGGGAGAGGGGACCTTGTTGGCAGAGCTTGCTGGTGGTGTTACGCAGAAACAGAGATTCTGAGAGAAGGATTCTTGATAAAATGCTTTACTGAAACCCCACAAACAGCTCCTTTAAAGGTCTCTACTTTCTGTTTTCATAGCGTCAACACAGGAGAAAACAAGGACAGACAACATACAAATGAAATGAGAAACATTGAGAGACACTGTCATGGGAGAGGTTAAAGTGACTAAATCACTCATATAGCCCTTAACATAATGTATGAAAAAGTAAAAGGTTTAAGCACTTATTTAGTTCTCTTATCCATATGTATGATTACAAGCACGAGTCTCTTTTTGCTTTTTGCTGAGATGGAGGTTCAGAGATTAAACATAGGAGTAACAGGAAGACCTATCCTAACAACGGTGGTTTATTCAGATCCAAAACTCAAGGACTTTCTGCCATTAATTTATTTACCATTTACAATTTTACAGGAGTGAGCTGTTGCTGTGGGTATGCTTTGGTAATGGACAGTCATTATCTTTTCCTTTGGTCAAGGCAATAAAACCACTTGTATTTGAAGAAAATGAAAAAAGAGCTAGATAGAAAGGTAAAACGGAGAGGAAAAGAAAAACAGAGAGTGGGAGACGTAGACTGGGTGAGTGAGAGGAGGAGACAGAGAGACAATGAGAGAGAGATGGAGAGCAAGGAAGAGAGAATGAAAAGAAGACCTAGACAGACAGAACCATGATGGGTTAGTGATGAAACAGAATAATGACAGGACTGTGAGCTGGGTCAATGGATTGTGAAGCACTTAGAACCTGGACAAAGGACTAGGTGGGATTTAGAATTTGGCTATAGGACTATGAGAGACCTAGAACCTGGCTGAAGGACTGAGAGAGACATATAACTAGGAAGAGAGACTGAGAGATTTAGGATCTGGATGAGGGAGTGATGGGACTAAGAATCAGAACGAGGGTGTGATGACACAATGAATACTTTTATCTGACTGTTTATCCCAACTGAGCATCAAATATTTTAGTTTTTTACTTTTATTTATGATATTTTAATTTTTACACCCCATTTATCAGTTTCAATACAAAAACATGAGTTTCTTTGTGTTCTTTGTGGTGCATTGTGCTTTTCCTCAAACAAAACATTTTGTGTAAAAGAGACCCACTTTTTTAAATAAAATGCTTGTTGACTCTGTTGACTTGAAACTAACTCAAAAAGAGTCACAGGAAATGACAAGTTTTAATGATGACTTTGGATCCCCTGTCTATGACAAGCTCTTACCATCTTAAGTGGAGGCATCAATACAAATTTAACACTGCTGTCTTCCTTATCTATTTGCCTTTAATGTGTCTGTTTGTGTATTCCATCATTTTTCTTTATAAAAGTGTTTTTTTATTTAGAAGAAATACCTGAAACAAGCTTTCCTATAGTGTCTGTGCTGTGCTGTCCCATCACTAACAGTACAGCCCGGCATTCCCTTCACAGCCTTACAGTCACTCTGTACCATGCTGAAGTCTCACTGAAGTCTCACATTCAGCTTCACATTCACTCTTGCTAAACATTGTAGTTAACAGTCCAATACATAACCTCACCATTTGCGTAGAGTCTGAAGAATCAAAACCGTATTTTCATTGTTTATTGTTCAAAAGCAGAATGTAAAGAAAATATACTTGTGTATTTTACTCAGAGAACACTAAGAGATGGTTTTAGCTCCTGTTTCTGTCTAATTGCTGTAGTGTTGACACCTGCTGAGTGTTCTGCTGTGCACTACCTTAGGTCTGAGTTTCCCCTTGTCTTGGCTCATTGTTTTGCTTGTTCTTATGTTTTGCTCTGTAACATTTTGTCTGCTTGTTGCTGTTATTCTCGCTCGCTCCTGTTTTGGTATTTGTGTTTATGTTCCCCTATGAACTCTTGGTCCCTTGTCTTTTTGCCCTTTGTTGACTTTTCTGACTTAATCCCCATGTGTTCTTTATGAACTTTATGGAGTTTTCTGTTAATAAAGCAGCTCTCCAAAATTACACCTTCCCTCGCCTCTGTTTCCTACTCACACCAAACGTCACAGTATTGCCCTGTGAGCTGCATGGTCTTGCTTTAAGACACTTAGTTGACATACATAATCAACTTTTATTTATTCATTTTAACAGGATGGTAAAAGTATCAGCAAGGGCCATGAAATGTTCGTAAGATTTGTGACACTTTTTAGTAGAACATTAGTGCGGTGACAGCGCTAAAAATGTGTACCTATGGCCAAAAGTGTGTGCCCGCACACATCCATAGCCACCCTAACAGAGACATGTCACAGCCAATTCACTGATACTCAGTGCTCTCCACTCCATAGATAGAAACACAGAAACCGAAAGAGTCTGTGTGTAGCTGCTCATCTTTTTAAATGTAGAATAGAAATGTGCCTGTTATTTGACATGGCTCCAATTGCAGCTGCTGACCTTGAGCTCTTTGGCTCAAGTCATACCTGGAATACATTGCCCAGAAGAGCTCTAAAAAATCAGTTCTGAACAGCAAGGGAAGAGAGTGAATGGGTGTTTAAATTAAGAAAAATTGGTAGTTTACTTTGCATTGAGCTCTGAGTAGATGGCACTGATGAACTTCAGCAGTAGATACTTATCAAATCAAACAAATAGCTGAGGGTCATAAAGAAACACAGACACATTCACATTCATGGCTGCTGGTGGCCAATTTTCAGTCTCCCTTCTCTATATTACCCTTCTTCCCTTTCACATTATTCTTCATTGCTTCACCTCTCCCTTCTCAAACCTTATCCTTTGTCTACATGTCTCTTATTCCTTATTCTCTATCCATACTCTATCTCTCTCACTCCTTTTCATGTTGTCCTCCATCTGTCTGTCCCTCTCCATATTTCATCATCCATCTCTCTCTCACTCCTCATACTCTGTCCTCCATCTCTCTCTCACTCCTTCTCATACTCTGTCCTCCATCTCTCTCTCTCTCTCTCTCTCTCTCTCACCCCTTCTCATACTCTATCCTCCATTTGTCTGTCACTCCTCAAACTCTATCCTTCCTCTGTTTGTCACTCCTTCATATACTCTATCCTACAGGCCTACCTTACTCTTCTCCTTTCTCTCTTTTACTCACGCTTGTCGAGCAGAGTGAATCTGTATTAATAAGCACCAGTGAAGGTGAAGCTGACAAACGTAAGCCAAGAAAATTGTGAGGACATTGACCTGACCTTGTGGAGGTGTAGAGCAAAAGAGATAAGGACAGAGTTAGGAACAGAAGGAGACATGGACAGAGAGACACCAATATAACTGTTATTTGCAATTTATTTATTCTGGATTCATGGCACAGCCCCAGTTAGATAGTACAAAAACCATGGAGTGAGCTGGATAAGAGCACTGCATTCACAGTGCTCTTATCCAGCTCACTCCATGGCACAGGAAACACTGGATTCCACAGCTCCAGCTGGAAAACAGCACTGGATACCACAGTCCCAGCTAGGCTATAGCATTGCATTATTGGCTCAAAAAACATATCCCCATCTGAAAAACAACACAGGATTAATTGCACAGGATCCACAGCCCCAGCTGGATAAGTGCAATGGATTAGCAACACAGGTGTGCCTACCCCAGCTTCGTGACATAACTAGGTTCAACTAGGTTCATACTACAGCTCAATTGCCACAGCTAGACGGGTATGCTGATTGATAGTTTTAATATGCACGTGTACTATTACTCATTTGTAAGTCACTTTGGACAAAATCATCTGCTAAATGAATAGATGTAAATGTAATGCAAATTATATATTTTAGTGGGACAGAAAAATCAGTCAATGCATTGGTGTTCCACTGTACAGCTAAATGTGTAATGACTTCAATTTAACCAGCACAACGATGTTTCCCTTCATTTGCCCTTGCTTTTCCTCACCTGACCTATCTTCTTCTCCACCATACTGTTCACTTCCATGCCCCGTGTTGAATTAGTCATAGTTGGATCAGCTCCAGAGTTCCTCTCCATGTGGGCCAGTCTTCATAGATCTGGCCCCATCCACCTCCATCATGCACATCTTTCCCCCCTCATCCCCTTGTTCTTCCACTTTTTGTCTGGCCTCATTCCTGAGTCATTCAACATTGAGGCCATTATGTTGGCACCTCTCACTTCCACCCTTTATTTCTCAGATCCACATTATTGCCCTCTTTAGCTGTGCCAGCCTTTATGGAGTATCAAGCGCCCTGACATTCTTACACAATATACTGCACTGAGTTGATGTCTCTAACTGCCTGGGTCTCACAGAGTAATTTCACTGCAGAATAATGATAATGTATATTACTTTAAAATTACATTTGGGACATTATAAACAGAATAATTCACTCAATTTAAGTTTTAATAAAGTGATTTACTTGAACTGTTTTTTATTCATGGTGTCTTTGGAACACAATGTCATCTTCTTTAGATCATTTTTTGAGTTATGAAGAATTATGGTGGTCACTGGTCCTAGCATGACTAATGTCACTGTCACATGATGTCTGCATGTTGATTATTTTCCATAACTGCAGCACAGCCCCCCCCCCCACTACACACACTCTTTAATGTCTGAAATACCATTGATTTGTCAGGTTGATCAAACAGAACCTGATTCTCACTACATCTTCACCTCACTGAGGACATCACAGCAGTATGGATTGTGCTTACATCTCTTTTTCCTCTGCTCCCTTTCTCTCTCCTACTCTCTTCTTTTCGCTGTTTTTCATATCTCCTTCCCTTTGCCTCATTCTCCATTCTGGTTTAGTTTTTGTTGCATTTTTTTCCTTTTCTCTACTCTCTCAAGATAAGTTCTCATTGCAGCATTATTACTAATCCCAGTGTGTGAAATGACTAAGGGCGCCTGTCTCTCTTTCTCTGCTCTTCTCGTTGCGTCTGTTAATCCGCTCCTGTGAGTGGAGACGACGGAGAGAGGTTCAGCGTTGGTGATCCATCACCTTCCCTGGCAAATCCGACAGAGTGTGGTTCTGGGCACTTAGGGAACCAACGCAATCAGATGCACTGTCACAGAAAGAGACAGCGGCCGCCGTCAGAGAGAGCCGAGGCTGCGGGTCCGTCCTGCAGACGTTTCCTTTGCAAGCGGTGGAGCGGCAGCATCGCGGTGTCATGCTACACAGTGCAGTGTGTCACATTTATGCAGAGCCACTGAGGCAGATGGCAATGGTGTGAGGCTGGTCTGAGTGAGCTTAGTGACAGCATGACAGCCGTCTGTCCACCATGTCTCCACCCAATGATTCTTGCACCCCACTTTACCTTATATTGCTAGACAAAATTCTGCTGTTTCAGGGTGAAATACAAACACATTCATCATGATGTTTTCTCAGTTGTGTATGTACTCATAAGTATAAAACCTGACCTGATTGAGCATTAATTATACAAATTTTCTCAGTAAAACTTGGACTGTTAGCTTATTAATTTTACAAGAGCAATTACTCTGTGGCACTCAAAGAACATGCAAAGTATATGTCAGGTAGAATTCTTTTAGTGCATACTGTATTCCCCTTCAGGTCCAAGCTGTGCAATCCACAGAATGAGGAATTTCTTTGACAGACCATAGGGCATAGAGCTTTTTTGATGAAAGTACACTGTCCTTGTTCTAAAAATTCTATTGTAAATTTGTACTCTTTGTATTTAACTATTAATGGAGATTATCCAGTACTTGTGTAGAGTACAAGATCAAGAACACACAAATAGCACACCGACTGTTAACAAGCATTTAGAAATGTGAGTGACCAAAACTGAAAAATCTGTTCAAAAATCTAGTCTTTTCTTTATCTAAACTGGACTCACTATTGTGAAATCCAGTGTTAAAAATAAAAAAATTTGTCTTGTATACCAACCTGTTTAAAATTTGCTGTCTTACACCAAGGACTCCATTTGGTGATTTCACTATATTTCCAGTTGATCTGTGGATTATACATCTCCAGCCATGGAAAACCAAGTACAATGGGTTCTGATGCCGTTCTAATGAGAAAAAGCTGCACTTGTTTAAGGTGAGTAATACCTACTCCTAACTGCAAGGGTTGTGTTTGGTGAGTTACCTTTCCAGAGGTTAAAGGGACACTGTCGATTGCTGTTACACTAAAAGGGTTAGTAACTCTCGTAAGGGGAATGTCATACCTCTGGGCAAACTCCCGGTTCATAAAGTTCCTGGCGGCCCTCAAGTCTATGAGGGCTGTACAGTAAACAGGACAGGCATTTAGGTACAGAGTAACTGGCACATGAATCTGGCGTGATGAATAAGGCAGGATGCTTTCTACCTTGATAGGTAGGTCGTTGTGGACACTCTGCTATTAGATGTCCCTCCTTCCCGCAGTATAAGCATAGATGCATTTGTATGCGCTGTTGTTGCTCTGCAGGAGTCGGGGCTACAGCCAATCTGCATGGGTTCAGGTTGTGGGGCTGGTAGGGCTGGAAGGTGCGTTTGAGGAGCTTATGTTGGTGCTGTGGTCGTAGCTCGTCGGGGTCTGCGCTCCCGGATCATATTGTCATAGGTGATTGAGAGCTGAAAGAAGTCATCAAAGTAGGCATCTTTTCCTTTACAGGCCAATTCCTTCTTCAGTTCCTCCAAGAGGCTGTGTCGATAAATGCCGAGCAGAGCAGGTTCGTCCCATCCACAGGCAGCAGCCGCGGTTGCGGAAGAGAACCACATATTCAGAGGCTGGTCAAGTCTCTTGTCTAAGGGAGAGGAGGTGAAACACCGCATCTTTGCCGGTCCTTAGATGATCAAAGATGTAATTGACCCTTAAGAACAGTGCAGAAGGCCTCCAGGGACTGTAGGAGAGGGCTGTTTCGGCCCCAGAGGGAAGTAGCCCATTCTAAGCTGTCCCAGTGAGGAGTGCGATGACAAAACATACTTGGTCTCGTTTTGTCGGATAATAACCATGATTCATGCAATGGTCTGGATGACTGTTGTACTGTTCTGGTGTTGGTACGCGTACGGTACTGATCTGTGAGACAAGAGACGGAGGATCGAGCAGTGTAGCTGCTGTGAGGGCTTCCTGAGTTGCTACCAGCATCACCATTAGTTCAGCAATCTACCCAGCTTGTTCTCAAATGCGATGTTCATACTCTACGGGATCCATTGGTGGCAAAGTGTTCTGTAACGTTTGTGAACAAAATGACAAGATCCATTTTGCAAATCGTTTATTGCAGATCTCAATACTAGTTGAAATTGCTAGGCTTAAATCTTGTCCGATGATACAGGCAGAGATCCGCTACACAGATGAGGTCTGGCCAAAACAAAGACAGGGGCTAGTTAGGACAGAAGGGAAAATTAGGTTAGGAAGGCAAGAGGACACACGGGATGTTAACTTGATGGAGACAGGGTATTGTAAATGCTCAGTAGGCTTCATAAGAGGCAATACTTCGCGTCTGTTTGGTGTTGTTTTTAATGTCTTGTTGCTGATCTGCGGCTGGGAAATACTAAGGAGTGGGCGCGACACAGATATGCATGTAGTCCAGTGGATGGGATGGTGTACCGCTTCAAGTTCACATTCCCATTGGATCAAGTGAGGGTACTCTAATGACTACTAAAAATAGTTCAATGTCAAATTGAACCAACTGAAGGTACACTAATCACTCAAGAGCTTCAGGCTCAAGTTGCAATAGGAACAAGTAAAGGTTCACTAGAGAGCTGTAAGATGCGGTTCTTATTGGAACATGTGAAAGTACACTAATCACTACAGAGCTACAGGCTGGGGTTCCTACTGGAACATGTGAAAGTACACTGATCACTACAGAGCTACAGGCTGGGGTTCCTATTGGAACATGTGAAAGTACACTAATCACTACAGAGCTACAGGCTGGGGTTCCTATTGGAACATGTGAAGGCATAGGTGGACTGGTAATCAGGAAATTTTGTCAAATGCCAGAGCCTCTGGCCGACCTTGTGTGTTTCCATCAGCTATCAAATGTATTGTTATTTTTACCAATTCTGGATTGTAGTGGTGGGCCACCAGGGCTGAATTTTTGTCCCAGTCCAGCCCTGTGTGAAGACACTAATCACTACAGATTTGTAGGCTTACGCTCCTATTGGACCATGTGAATGTACACCAGTCACTACAGGTCTACAGGATTGGGATCCTATTAGAAAATGTGAAAGTACACTAATTACTACAGAGCTACAGGTTGGGGGTTCCTATTGGAACATGTGAAGGTACACTAGTCACTACAGAGCTACAGGTTGAAGGTTCCTATTGGAACATGTGAAGGTACACTAGTCACTACAGAGCTACAGGCTGGGGGTTCCTATTGGAACATGTGAAGGTACACTAGTCACTACAGAGCTACAGGCTATATTGTATGTGGGAGCTTAATTGGTATTTGTAGGATGTAGAGTACCCAGAAGTTAAAGGGAGAGCAGGAACGATACAAGACGATGCAACAAAAAATAAAGTATAATTTGAATTTCAGGGCTTGAGAGCTTTAACAAAAAACACCCTCCTCTCTTAAACAGGCAGTTTACATCTGCTATGGTCATAACATATTGTTGCCAATATGACAGCTCAAAACCATACAATTTCTGCAAGGCTAAAGACCAGTAATGCATTTTTGTATAAACGTTCATTTTGGTGGTTCACTTGAGCGTCAAACAGCAATGTGTCCTTTCCTTCAACCCCAGTCTCACCCCCTGCCTCCTTCTGCTACCTTTTCCCTCCTCCTTTGTGTCCTTCTTTCCATCCCCCTCTCTCACCATTAACAGATGACAGAGAGAGGGAGCTAAGAATGCCAGCCCCCCTGCCTCTGCTACCCCCCCCACCTCGGGCCCAGCATATGCCAGGAAGCAGAGCTCTGTCCTTCTTTCTGTGCTCTCTGTCTGCAGCCTTCCCAGGCCTGATGGCTCTGTGGGGTAGGAGCTCAGACAAGCTCGGGGTGCCCCCTGGGGGCAACAAGCGGACTGACACCCAAGGACACAGTCAATCAGACCCAATACACAATCCTCACCTTGAATACACACACAAACACACATTCAAACACCTGATAGAATGTGTGTACACAATTGTCACATTTCAGTTCTAGACCAGAACAAACCTAATCATTGACCAGAGTCTGGGGCTTGTGTATAGACATATTGACTAAAATCTGGTAATGTTTCTAACCTCTCAGTACCTTTCTCTGAGTTTTTCTCTCTACCTCTGTGTTTCACTCTCTCTCTCTCTCTCTCTCTCTCTCTCTCTGCCTTTGTTTCTTTCTCCTACCATCTACAGCACCTTCTCTGCATCTCTGTCCCTCCCTCTCTGTGCCTCCATCTGTGTCTCTGTGCTTGTGTTTCTGTGAGTCTCTTTATACCTCTTGGCCTGTCTGTCTCCCTGCCTGTGTGTCTCTGTGTCTGTTTGTCTCTGTGCCTCTTTTTGTGTCTTTGTTCCTGTCTCTCTCTCCATGTTTGGCTCTGTCTGTGTTCCTGTCTTTGTGTGTCTGTGCCTGTTTTTTGGCCCCTGTCTTTGTGACTGTGTCATTATGCCTCTGTACCTACCTCTATCTCTCTGTCTTAGTGCGTTTGTCTCTGTAGGCTGCCTCTTTTTGTATCTCTGTGCCTCCCTCTCTGTCCCTCTGTCTGTGTGCCTGTCCTTTGCCTGGATCATAGTGCTTTTCTCCTCTCCCCTGCAGTCCATATCATGACCCTGACACACATGGCTGACTCTACATACAAGCCATTTCATGGTACTCGCACAATCATACATTTTACAGGACATCCATCCTCCCTTCTGTCTTCCCTTTCCTCTGGTTTGCTGTTTCTTCCTCTTTCTCTTTGCCCATTTCAGATATGAAACACACGTCATTGGCACCATGTTCAAAGGCACTTGGCCTGCCAACGTATTTCTCATGGTTAAAATCTGACACGACACGGATGTTCAGAACGTTATAGAATCTGTCAGGTAGAAAGATTATGACCCATAAATATTTATTCTTTTGCTTTGCTTTTGCCACCCCCGCCTCTCTCCATCTGTTCCAGCCCAATACCCCACCCCTCTGACTCACTCTCTCTCCCTCAGTGCGTCACTCTTCCTCTTTCCTCCGGCCAGATGTGATCTATGAGACAGTAGGAGCTACCTGAAGAGGGAACAGCAGAGCAGACGGGCAACCATAGACATGTCCAGTGCTCAGTTACTATGTCCAACACCCAGGTACAATGCTATGAAGTGACTTCTAGAATGTATACATTTTCTGGTCACCAAGAAACAAACAAGCTATTTTTACCCAAATTCCTCCTCTTTTATCTTACCTGCACATTCACTCTCTCCATCTACCTCTTTCTCCTATTCCTTTTCTAATGCTTTTATCCAAACTTGTCTTTCAGTCATTCAATCACTCTATATTGCTAGACATCTTTAAATCCACTGTGACTTTTAGGCTATTTATTCCAAGGACTGGAACTTAAGCAGTGAAGGGCAGGAGGGAAAATGGAAGAGGGGAGTGTAGAAGAAGGACAGTACTAGAAGGGCAGGTAGAGGAGGGGTAACTAGAGAAGGGGCAGATGGAGTAGTAGTGGGTGAGGGAGGGGTGGGAGGACTAGTGAGGGAGGAGCAAGTTGAGGAGGGAAAGGTGGAAAATGAGCGAGTGGAGGAGGGTTGGGTAGAGTAGGGATAGGTGGGGACAGAGTGAGTGGAAGAGGAGTGGGAGGGGTAGGAGGAAGTAGAGGAAAAGTAGGTAAAGGAAGAGTGTGTAGAGGAGGGCATGTGGACAAGAGCCAGGTAGTAGGGGTGTGAGGAGGAGTAGAGGGAAGCAATTGGAGGAGGAGTTAATGGGGGAGGGGTGGGTGGATCATGAGTTGGTCAGGCAGGGGCAAGTTGAGGAGAGGAGAGTGGGACAGAAGTGGTTGGGTGGGGTAGAATGGGTAATGGAGACGTAGGTGAAGAAGAAGTGGGTAGAGGAGGTACAGGTGGGAGATCATTATCAGGTGAGCAGATGTTGATGAACAATCATGTTTAGCCATGGTGTTTACAAACACACACATTCAAGAGAAATACAGCAGCATGTCTAGGTCTCTCCATTAATTCCCCCTAACAATTTTCAAGTGTGAGTGCTAGCTAATGTATTTTAGAGCCTGCAATAATGATGGTGATTCCAGTCGATTGACATGGGAGAATTCTCGGTAGATGCACTGCTGATCACTCTATAGAATGATTGGCTACACATGGTCCAGTGTAACTGGAACCAGTCAGACTAGTCCAAGAATGGACTTTCTGCTGCTCATACTGGAAAAGGTGGCATCGATAAACGTAAATAAATAAATGCATTGACCAAGTGTTGTGCTTTGATTTATTGATTTTTTTCATACGTAATATTTCCAGTTTTTTTCATATAAATAATTTTCTGTGTACAAAAAACAAATCCCATCATCTTTGTACACACCAATATACTTGGATTTAAGTAAGAATTGTATCAAATGCAGTTTGGATAATCAATGTCATTTTCTGCATATATGATTTCAGATTGTGTGTGTGTGTGTGTGTTTGTGTGAGAGAGAAAGAGAAAGTTCCTCTATTCCCCTGTCTTGTCTGACCTTGAGACCAAATGAGCAGAGACCCACCGCAGCCAGGATGAAAGCTGGCATCCATCTTTGGCTGGACTTGCAAACTCACCACTCCTGGTGAATTCTGGGAAAATAACAATCAGCAGGACCACCCAGCAGCAGCCTCCTGGACTATGCTTACGTTGCCCTGTCTATTTTGCCCTCCTGTGGCTGCCCTGTGTCTCCCATGATTCTCTTTCCATCTTTCCCTTTTTTATTTCCATTTGTCTCTCCCAGTCCTTATCCCTCATTCTTCTTTTGCTTTCTTTAATTGATCTTTTTGACATCTGTTCCCCCTGCTTCTGTTGCCAAATTGGCTTCCTACCAATTCCTCACTCTTCTGTGTCACCTTCTCCATGTCTTCCTCCCTTTTCTCTTGATCTCCTTCACCATCCTTCAGCAGGATTGGAAGGAAAGGCTTTCAAGGTTTTATTTTTAGTTTTTTTTTTTGCGATTGGTTTGCTGATCAGCATGATGTCAGGGACCCAGACAAGCAGCAGGTTGGATTTCTCCATATTTAATTAAGCTTGGGGGAAGATTTTAGGAGATGTGGTTCAACAGACAGACAGGCACCTACATACAGAGAGGCAGGCAGACAGACTAAGAGTCAGAAAAAGGAATAGAGACCAAGACAAACTGGCAAAGAGACAGACAGGCAGGCAGAAAGACAGAAAATGAGACATACTGAGAGAGAGAGACAGACACTTTTAAGCCCAAAGCTGAACCCCATAACATTTCAGTTGTCAGGCTGTGGTAGAGCTCATTGTATCCATTCATTATCCAGCTGCTTATCTTTTGTAGGTTCATGAGTAGAACTTATTCCATTATGTACAGACGTTTCATTGATCAATGTCTTGAAAACATTCCAACACTTAGTGTAGTTCAAACCACCCAAGACTCCAATATTATTTCAAACAGATTAATACTTTATAAACATTCCAAAAAACAATAAACAATGCATATATCCTTGGCCAATGTATTGACAGTTACAGACTGTTGGAAAATTGAAGAACAGTGGTTACAACAGTTCTGGATTTGGACAGCTCCGGATGATGGTTGCACAAAGCAGCGCCATCTGTGTGCAGGTACAAAATAGTGAATAAATGATGGGTGGGCTGCGAATGGGACTGTAAATAGTACATTGGACCCATCTCACATAGTACATGATAAAAGTGCTGTATTGCTAGCACTAAAGAGCTCGGATTCTAGTGTGGAATCGCAGAAGCAAAGGGGCCGAATATTGTCAAAGTGATGTAAGCTACAGCAAAGTGTGGGACTGTGGGGGGGGGGGGTGAGATACAGATGGAATGCTGAAGGGTTACGGGCAATAAACTCTGAGAGCCAGAAGCAGAGCAGAAAGTGGCTACCCTCCATCTGTCGATGCTGTCTGAGTGAGAGGAGAAGCCCTATTCCCAGCACTGGCCATGGTTGACGGCTCAGGCCCAGAGAGGACGGGGAGTGCGTATGGCAAAGAAGGAGGGGGGAAGCTCTTCTCATATCTGTAAAGTGAGCTGAGTCAGCAGTCCGGACAGAGCAAGCACATCTCTGCATCTGCACAAAGATTCCCTCCCTCCCTCCCTCCCTCAGCTTTTCTGAACAAACCCTGACTCAATGCAGAATGGGTTTTCCATGTTTCTCCCTGCAGCTCTGTGAGGCTGTGTGCCAGCCCCAGTGGTCTTCTTTAGTTACAGTTCATAACGCTATCTAAATGTCAGCTCTAACATCTTCTGTGACATCAAAATAAAAACTAAATGGCTGAACAGAAAAATAGGTGATGGGTGATGAAAAGGAGATGGGGAACAGAATGTGATGCATGTTACATATAACGACCAAATCACTGTGACAATGACATGAGGCCATTAATGCTGTTAACACAGATGCTGTTGTCACAGTTGTCAGTGTCTCTGTTGTTTCCGAATTTGCTCATGACATAAGCTACACTGTGTACACAGACACAGCCTACATCAGCTGAATATAAGAGCAAATAGGTAAAGACGAGCAGAACTCCTCAGACAGTTACAGGAGCCACCAAACCATGTTCAGCCTGAGGTGGTAGCACTATGCTGTTTTTAACATTCACACTACCCCTTCCCACCCCAGCCATCTGTCTGCTGATGGAAGGCAAAAGTTAGGGGGTGGGACACAGCTCATAGTGCAACCCACAGAGTTCACAATGACATGTGAGTCTGTGCACTCCTTTTCCAATTCACTGCTGTTTGAGGAGAGTCACATTCAGAATCAGAATCAATTTTATTTGCAAGTATGTTTTCATATACAAGGAATTTGGTTTGCTAATGTGGTGCAAAACTGTTTGAAAAATATGCATCAAATAAGAAAAAAGTAGAAAGTACTACAAGTAGATAATAGATATAAAAGTAAAAAAGCAATTATGTAAGAATAGCCCTGTGTTGAATATATGCATATGTCAAGTTAAAAAGTTGATACAGTGTGCAAAAAAAAAACAGGCTGAGGTAGTGCGGAGTGTACATATTACGCTATCTGCAATGAAGTCCTTTAACGTAACTTATCATGTTGATGTATGTAATGTCCACAGAATTAAGACTGTCAGTGGGGGTCAATGGTCACACTCACCCGATCAAATTCACTCACCTGGTAACATGGTAACCTAGTTACATATTCTCACTGGGTAACATTTAGTCATCATATCACAGTTACTTAGCTGTTAACAACTACCTTTTCTCTGATCTTGTTATACTTTTACGTAGTTCAGTGGACCTGTTGAGTTTCCTTGTATCTTTCTCTGTGTTCTTCAACCTGTGACCACTGCTTCTCTTTGCTGAATCATTCCCCTTGATTTACTAAATAATGCAGTTTTTTAACAACCTCTTGTTTTACAAAATGTGTCCCATGGCATCCATAGTCTTTGACCTATTTGCCACCGATAGTAGCCTTATGTTGCTTTGAAAATTCATAATAAAGTGATAATTGTCATAGCCCTTTTATAGCTGGTGCATACTTCT
Source organism: Chitala chitala (assembly GCA_025773905.1). Classification (NCBI taxonomy): domain Eukaryota; kingdom Metazoa; phylum Chordata; class Actinopteri; order Osteoglossiformes; family Notopteridae; genus Chitala; species Chitala chitala. Next base: position 21,333 of record JABJVR010013558.1, on the reverse strand, counting down.
AACTGCAAATCAACCTAACATGACCTTTGTCACCTTTATAAATTGTTGTGATTCAGTTACTTCAAGGTGAAGCTCATCTTTTATAAGTGTGTGGCTGTGGATGGTAATATTAAACATGGCTGTATGGAAACCAAGCCTGACATGTTTATGGATGGTGATATTTAAAACCATTTCATACCTTCAGCTGAGTACAGTGTATGCACTTTTCTTTTAGAGTCAGTCTCAGTGTGTCCATCTCTGCATATCCATCTCAGTGTCTCCACCTCTGTGTTTATATCTCTGTGTCGCCATGTCTGCAGGACCATTTGAGGTTGTACAAGGGCCTTATAAATTGGGGTCACCACTTTTATGATATGATCGATCATTACATAGTTAGCTATGTCAATGACATTTTGATTTACTCCCCCACAGCTGCTCTCCATGTCTCCCACATTTGCAGTTTTCTCCAGCACCTCAGAGATCAGCACAAATTCCACCATTGCCTTCCTGGGATATGTCATAAATCCAGAAGGATTACTAATGGAGGAGCACAAGGTCAAGGTGCTTCGTGGTTGGCCAGGACCCACACCGGTCAAGGTAGTTCAGAGCTTCCTTGGGTTTGCTAATTTTTATCGTTGCTTTATATCTAATTTCACTACTGTTGCTGCCCCCCTCACTTAACTTTAGAATAACTCAGTTAAGTCATTATGCATGACGGACACAGCTCAAGCTGCCTTTTATAAACATAAAACCTCGTTTTGTTCTGCACCCATTCTAAATCAACTGAACCCTCATCTACTCTTTGTGGTTGAAGTTGACACCTCTGAAGTATGAGTTGAACCTGTTCTGTTGAAGTGGAAGGTGAACCTCCAAAAACGTATCCCTGTGCCTTGTTCTCCATGAAATTAACCAGGCTTACTAAAACTATGACACAAGCAAAAAAGAGCTTTTAGCAATCAAGTAAGAACATAAAAAATGGAAGCATTGGCTAGATGGGCACACTTTCCCTTCCTGGTGTTAATTCTTCCTTAAAAACCGTGAATATTTCCTTCCTTAAAAACCTTGAATATAATTGCAATATGACTAAATGCCCATCAGGTGGTTAGGCTCTATTTTCTACTTGTTTTGACTTCCAGGTGTCTCAAATTCCCAGGTCAAAGAATTCCAAATCTGATGCTCTCTCCCATCAGCATGCGCTGCCTTCTTTGCTCCCGGTCCCTGAGCCAGTCCTTCTGGTCTCCTTCTTGTTGGTACTTATACACTGGGACCTTGTTACCACCATTTGAAAAGCACAAGTGTCTGAAACCAGCCCTCATACCCTGGAGGGCAAGCTGTATGTTACAGCCAATGTTAGAACTTCAGTAAAAAAAGAGGTGCATTACATCCTCATCTTAGGCCACCCAGGAATAATGTGTACCCTCGCAGTAATCTCAAGAATGTTTTGGTTGCCATCAATGCCCAGATGTCCAAAACTTTGTAGAGTCCTGTCCCATTCCTGCTCAGGTGAAATCTCTATGGACCCTCTCAAGTGGTAGGCTGCACCCTCTTTCTGTCCCATGGTGCCCACAGTCAAACACAGTCATGGACTTCACCAACCTTCCCTTTTCCAAGGAATTCACTACCATTCTAGCCATTATAGACAGAATTTCAAAATTGTGTGGATTCATCCCTGTCAACTTGTCTTCAGGGTATCAACTTGAAAGAAACAGGAAGACTGAATCCTGTAACCAAGAAATGGTGAGTATCTCAGTTCTCATTGCAGTAATTCTCCCTCGAAATGGTCAATGTAGCCAGCTTGGCCAGAATATGCCCACAACTGTCTCACTCATTCTTTGCACTTTCTGTCCCCTTTCGGATGCGTGCTTGGTTACCAGCCTTCTTTATTCTCAGTTGAGACAGAACCTGTGACATTCTTTTTGTAGACAACTGGTACAGAAAAGAAAATGTAGAAGAACGTCCACACCCGCCTTTGCCGTGCCATGGCCATTCAGCAAAAACAAGGCAGATCACCAGTGTAGACCTACCCCACTTTTTCACCTTGACCAGCAAGTAAGGCTTTCTACCAAACACCTACATTTACAATGGAAACACAAAAAGCTGTAGCCCCTTTTTTAGGTCCCTTTTAGGTGTATGGGCATAAAATATCGTCTGCCATATAAACCCAGTCACTACCTGTTACAGTTGCTGCCATACCTCCGTATTTCCCTGTCTTTCTATGTTTCCTGGTGTAAACCTGTTTTTTCAGCCCTGGTCATCCTTCTACCACACAGTTGTCTCCTCTGCCCCCAGTCAGACTGGATGACAGTGAATCTTACTGTGTTTTGGAGCACCTAAACTCTTGGCATCATGGAGGACAGCTGCAACACCTAGTGGTATAGGGGGGATATGCTCCCAAGGAGCATTCCTGGGTGGCTGTGACAGATGTTCTCAGCTTTCCATTTTGAGCACCCGGATTGCCTGTCGCCCTGCATAAGGGACCCAGAAGCGTCCTTGGAGTTGCCCATGTAGAGGGAGGTCCTATCACACTAGCAGGCACATTGTAACCCCTCCCAAAATTGTTTCATGTTCTGTTTCATGTTGTTAAGTCCCCTTTAGACTATGCATGTGATTTCTGAGCCATCCGTTCTTCAGTACGTTGTCATGTTTTCTCTGCTGCACCCTAAGCAACTGAGACCCCTGTATTGTGTTACGCCTTCCCTGTCCAGTTACCCACATCCCAGCCTTTTGCCCTACCTAACTGTCTTGTTACTTTTTCCATGTAGTGAGTGTCTTGGACTACCTAATCGGATGTCTCAAACTATTGCGTGGAGTCGTGGACCAACGACTGCTATGTTTTTGCCTCATGACTTGGATTTACTGGTTTTGATTGAAATAAAATCCTTTGCTCTGTGAATGGGTGTAACTCCATCTGGTGTTCTGTTATGGGTGTTATACAGTCTAATGCCAGTACACTTTCTGGAGATGCTAATTTCTCATTCCAGGCTTGTTAACAAGCAGTAATGTCTATATCAAGTAGACATGTTTGTTTTTTGTACTCACTCCAGTTAAGTGCCTTGGAGCCAGACTGTTGTAAAAGGTGATATATATAGAAAATTGAATTGAATATTCATATTTGGACACAGGTGGCATGGTGACGTGGTGGTTAGCACCACTGCCCCACACTCCCAGGCCTGGGGCTTGATTCCTGCCTCGGGGCTGTGTGTGTGGGTTTGCATGTTCTCCCTGTGCTTGGTTGGCATTCTCTGGTTTCCTCCCATGGTCCCAATGCATGCAGGTTAGGTTGATTGGCATTCGCAAATTGCACATAGTGTGTGCATGTGCCCTGTGGTGGGTTGGCCCCCTGCCCTGCTCTTCCTAAGATGGGCTCCAGGCTTCCTGTAACCCTGAATTGAATAAGGTGGTACAAGTGGATGGATATTTGGACATTATACTTCTGGAAAGCATTAGGATAAAGAGGCTGTGCTTTCCATTTTGTTACTGGTTTTTAACTTGCTTTAAAGGGTCTACCATACTTACTGACTTTGGGCTTGTGTTGACATTTTTTGTTTTGTATGCACTCTGATCTGTAAGCTGATTCGAGCAAAAGCTACTTGGCCAAATAAATATAAATTCAGTTGTTAGCAGTGTGTGTTCAATGTGTTTTCAAAAGAGAGTAAGTACAGTTGCTCCAGTTTCATATAAAAAAAATCTTTCATAATGAAGAACAAAGTGTTCAGCACTATGTTGGACCAATACAGAATGCTATTTGTTCCATATTTGCTTACTTAGCATTACAAATGAGAGTATGTATTTTTCCACCAAAATTTTATACACATTTGAGTGAAATACTAAAAAAAAAAAAAAAAAAAAATATGACTTGATGCAGAGTCCAGAAGCTGCTTTTTAGTGGATATTCTGAATAGAGCATAACAGTATTACATAATCACAGACACCAGGCATATGCAAGTTCAGTTCCATACACGTAAATATGCAAACTCTGCAAATGATTAATCACAAGTGATTACAGCATCATGTATCCATCAGACATAATTTCAAGAGTTCTTTGGAGCACATGAAAACTGAATTTATTACAGTGAATTTAGACACTTCCTGCAAAATTCCAAGCCATGGCTTTCAGGCAGGTAGCCGCTTAAGGCAAAGCAAAATAAATCATTACAAAAGTAGTACTACTATATTTACTGCTACAAGAAAGGTCCTACCAGATATAACAAGTGAAATTTCATTACAGAACTGATCACTACGTAGCACTCTGTAAAATCAATAAATAGGAATTGTGACTAACAGTATATCCAGAACAAAAGCCCATAGTAAGGAAATGGTGCATCAGTACTGTGGCATAAGGTTTCTGTTTGGGATGCAAGCATTAATAAAATATAATGACAAAACAATAACCTATGAAATTAAAGATTGTACTGGAACGAAGGCAATTTGCATGGGTAGGCAAGATGTTATGGGTGCCAGTGCCACACCTGCCCATTTTTGAACACACATCTGGATGCACACACATTTATTTATCAACATAATTGCCCATATTTACTTATCTAGAACATCTAGAACATCTAGAACTGTCAGAAGATTAAAGTGTTCCTAAACAAATTCAGTGCATACTGTGGCCAGACAAAGGCACCATACAGGGGCTGAAAACCTAGAACATTTCCAAGGGTCTTTGATCAGGAGGGTTCCTCAAAAAATATAACACAACATTTAACCTAATATCTTTTACGATCTGTAGCACAGGACCTCTTGCCATACCGTACCGTGTCAGATACACAGGTTAACGTGCGTTTACAAAAGGCTCGACTACACGTTTTTGTGTTTCCTGAAACGCATTTGCTGATATTTTACTTTTTGCAAAGAATACATTGCTAATGCATTGCATTATGTTTCTAACAGTGCTGTACGGTCTGACGCTGTTCATCTCTGTGACACATTTATAGATACGCTAGGTGGATGAGCTTCACACGGTTCTCAAGGTGATTACCGCCGTTTTAATCGCAGGGAGGAGAAAAGCTACTCCTTCTCAAAGACGAAGGTTTACCTGGTACACGCTCAGCTCCAAAGAATGAAAACTACGCATGTAAACAATCACGACGTAGCTTTTAGCTCTTAATCCTGTTATTTCCAAATAAGATATGCTCATATTAATAACACTAGGTTAAAACTGTCTTAAGGTTACATGACGCGTAGAAATTGGAAGGTAAAGTAAATGCTGTTTAGGGGTGAGAAGGTAGAATGTTACAATGGAAGTTCAGAAATGACATTAGTCACCAAAACAACGTCTAAACAATTTTATTGTAGTTTCAATTAAAAGATTAACTATTTATATACACTATATATTTGTCTCGCGCACTGAAGGCAAGAGAACGTGAAAATTCAAATTCACCTACCACGAGATAAGAAGACGCGTAAAAATTAAAAGACATTCCTTAATTAAAAGTACATGTATTTGAACAACGGTCAGTCATATATCCCACTTCCCACTTGCAGCCAATGCTTTAATTTAAAAGGTTTAACAAACAAGAACCGATTTCTTTTTGCGTGAATGGCAACAAAAACATAAAAATTAGTGGAACTGTGGATGACACGAGGGAATAAACGTGTGAAGTTGAATGCTTTTTTAATAGCTTTTTTGTTATGGTTTATTATTATTATTATTATTATTATTATTATTATTATTATGTACACAACTGAATAAATGTGAAGTTGAAGGCGGGATGAACACTGCCTATGATGTGACGCAACACTCCCAAAGTCATCCCGCTTCAAACAGGCGCACGTAAAAGATGACTGTGTCATACAGGTTTACTTTAAAAAGGGAATTTGCGTTCTTTGTCTGCCAATCCGCAGAATGGTTGACTCGGAATGGTTGTCCTCAAGATGCGGGGAAAAAAATGATGTTAGGAATAATATTTATGCCTTAAAGAGCGAGTTGTCAAGTTAATGTTGTTGGGGATTGGGAGTGAGTTTTCTCAGTTTTAAATTGACAAGACAAAATCCGAAAAAATACAAAATTTTGTTGTTACTAGAGGTGTAATGGTGGTCTTAAGGCATATTGTTTAACACATTTTACCCGCTGGCAAAGGCATCAGTATTCCACTGCCGCTGCGAGCTGTTGCCGCGGTGGGCGGAGAGGGAAGCCTGGCTATCCTTCCTCTCTCGCTTAATGAAAACTAACGACTCCAGGTGTTGAGCTAACCCCGGGATAAGAACGGCCAAGCGGTGTGTTTGTGTTGCTGGTTGTTCTTCATTAGAAACACCATCAATTCTCCTTAGGAATCGGGACGGTATCGACTCAACACCTGAAACCTGATATCCTGCTCGAGACAGTCCTGTCTAAATGCAAATGTCGTGTCTTAAACATATACTGTACGGGTTTTAAATCAGAGGTGTTCTTATTTATATATACAGTATAAGCACCTTGGTAAATAGCTTGTCTGTAGTAATTTAGCTGTACCGTTCACCCACTTAAAATTTGTATAATATTACTTACAGACGCTACTTTTAACTGGTGCGTTAAATTAATAAAATATTTGATTCGCTGTATAGCGCATGGTCTTTAGCTCCCCCTACTGGCCATTAGTGCCGCCGGGACCCGCTAATGCAACAGCGCCTGTGAGGAGAGTAATAATTACAGCCTACGCAAACCCCGGGCGCCATGTATTTTAGCTCTGATTTAATCCACATTTGTACAGATTAACATGTACTGTAACTATTATAGTGACACAATACATTACAGTGACCGCGCTTTTATTTACTGCAGCGACATTAATGTGTCACTCCTCAAACAACACAGCCGCACCAGTTTAGCTTCTCGTGGAATGGGTTTTCACACAGAGCACCCCTGGTTCTCTTACACACGAAAGCAACACAGGAAGAACTTACTATTAAATATAAAAACTAGAGAAACAACAAAGGAAATAAACGTGGTTTAATCGTTTTTCAGGAATTGTTTATTGATAGTCTATAACACAGGTGGTGATGACTTCTAAAACTTGTATGCACATATTACAAAATGTATGTATTCACACAGGAAATCGAATATTTAAAAACAACACTTTTGTATAAAATTAAGTGTTAAATATAAAAATATACATTTCTGTTGTTTTTCAACAGATTCTAACACTGTAAAACTTGAAAATACAGCATGTGAGCCCCGTGTTTATCTCTGAAAAAATAGTAAATAACATTTACTCTCTGTTGTAAATTGGTTTTGGTTTGGCATCAGGAGAATAAAAAACAGCGTGATAAAACAGGACTGGAGTTAGGAATGCTTTACTAATAACTTAATGAGCTTTGGCGTTGAGCATATCTAGCGTCGTCGGAGGTGTTGAGCGTTGTTAGAATCTGCAGCAGTACCCCCACCCTTTATTTCCACAGCAGTTCATACAAAACCGACATAGCGACAGGTGGCCCTGGCGCTTATTCCTGACGAGAATCTGTTGAAAAAAAAAAAAACGAAACACATATTTAGTATGTGGTGTCTGAATAACAGTGCTTCATCCAGTGATTTTAAAATAAAATGTGATATTTGCATACTTGTGGTTTGGGATAACAACAGATCAATTTCCCCAAAAGAATAAAGCTTGTCTCTCTGGTTATAAAGTAGCTGAGATGTGTATCGTACCAAAGGACTCGTCTCTTTTGCCTTTGCCGTTGTGCGCGCTGCAAGAGCATCAGTTTCGCCTTGGTTCTTTACCTGCATCAGCGGCTGCTGCAAGAAGTGGAGTCGGACACTGGTTACCCAAGACAGACTTAACACTAACGTTAACGATCTTGTATTTTATACTGGCATGTCCAATCGAATCAACAGTTCAATACTGCAAAACGGAACAGAAGTTTACCTCAGACACGGGGAGAGCTGAGCTGTAAATAACACAGATGCTCAGTAACACCACGAGGATGTACAGGAGTTTCATTCTTCTTCGATTTGTTTTCTTCGTTTATGTTCTTCTTTGTGTGTGAAGAAGCTTAAATTTCTCAACCTATGTACTAAGTGCGCCTTTCTGAACGTCCCCTCTTCGTCTTTCTCCAGGAGAAATAAGTGATTCTTCTCGTGTCTCTAATGAAAGTTTGTGTAGAGTGATGAGACGAGTTAGCGCAGCCCCTTTTATACCTGTTATGACCTCTGTTGCCTCATACTGTCCCGCTTTACTGCGCTGTCCTTTCCCGTCATCTCTTGCCCAACTTCAAACGGGAAACTTCAAGTATAAAAATGTTACAGATAACATAATTGGCTTTTTATATTTTTCCGTACTCATATATCAAAGTTTTCTCATCCTTAAACATCTATTCCCTGCTGTGCAAGATATAGTGTGATGTTATATATCTAGAGACTGACTTCTGCTTCAAATTATCATTATTGTTCCTGCGAGTTTGTTTAATAATGACCATATAACAGATCAATTTTAAATATATGTTTTGCACAAACGTATTTAAATTAGTTAAATAAAATCTTTTGACATTAAATGTGTCAATGTTTCATAAATTCCCACATTAGGATATTAACTGGTTTAAAAACCAAACTTTCTGACTGGCTTTTGTTAATGCATCCACTAATTAATTAATTCAAACTGTTCAAAATTGCAATTACTTCTGCATTAATTCAAATTCATACTTTCTGCAGTTTATGTCGAGTTCTGAACCAGCTTTTTAGGTGATCAGTCTTGCAATCAGCTAATTAAGTGCTGACTCAAACTTGGTTGATAACTTGCACCAGTCTAGAGTGAAACCAGTACGTTTTGGGGATAAATACTATATATCCTGATATACTACTATACTAAGAAATCATTATTAATTCAACCGTTGTGCTGCAAAAGTTCATAGCCGCTATACTGAACATTCCTTCATCTTTCTTCCTTACTAAAAATTATAGAGGTCTACACACTTCCTTCCCTGCCAGTACTGTAATAAGGTCTTTCGGAAATTCCCGGTGCTGACCTGGGGAAAATAGAACAAGGGCTGTCTAAGAGCGTGCCCACGAGTCCACTACAGGAAATTCCGCTTAGGCAATCCCTGGCCAGCGAAAGTCGTGAGGATTTTTGGTTTAAGATGATTTAAATTCATCTGTTTTATAATGACTGTAGTAGCATATTTGTGAGACTTAATTAAACACTTCACTGAATTCGTTTTAGGAATAATAAGGCCAAAACAATTAAAATTCACACAGTTGCACGGGGATCCACGTGGGCTCTTGCAGTTTACTTTAGTTCCCAAGATAATTAAAGGCCAGTCTTTGTGTGTGACCCAGCGTCAGCCTGTCTCATTTTGCGATAACCTACAGCCATAGTTCGTTGGCTCTGGACGACCTGAGTTTTACAATCAACAAATCGTCGCCCTAATGGCGACGTTCTGGAAGCGACGACCTCGTTTACCTTCTGTGTTAGTGTCGAGCTGTGTTATGAAAAATGCTGTTAATCAAAAACACAATTTAATATACATTACTAGAAATTACATTAGATGTAAAATTGTATTTAAAAGAGGAAAATTGTAAGTACATGCATTATTTTGTAATTGGTTGCTGTCGTGTATGTACCTTTTTACACGCAAAATTAAACAATAAGGTATCGTGACGCAGGTTGCCCGTTCTGTACTTTAATAATAGATTACCACTTAATTCTGTGCACTCCAGAACCACTTTATTTAACGTTTAATTATAACTATTTAGAGAAGTACACCACCGCGACAGCAAAGAAATTAGGAAGCAGTAAATTTCATACAAATATTACAGATATAACATGGCCTTGATATGATACAATTTTTTTCATTTTAGCAGGTTAGCTCGATCAATAATGTTGTTTCTGGAAATGTGTATTTTGCGAATTACTCAGTCCTCACATTTATGTAGACACCTAAATGCAGCTGTTTGCCCATCCTGACCTGTATTTAAGGAAACATAAAAAATATATTAAAAATATGTATTAAAGCAAATTTTTCAAAGGAAAACATTTGTTGTTAATGCTATATAAACGACTTCTAAAGATGACTTTCCTGGCGGTTACGTAATGTGCAACTTTGTCATGAAGCACACGCACTTTTTGTATCTTGTATAACATATGTCCTAGGGGTGATCTCTCGGTTAACCTTTATAAAGTTATTACCCCATGTTTTTACCTCTCATCAAACACATGTAATTCTTAAAGTTCACTGCAGCCAGCACCGTGATTGTTTTTGCCTGAGGTGCAAACCTCATAACTTTGATCTGTGTGTAACTTAATGAAGCCTTTCAGGTTTAAACAACAGCAGTGATGCAGAACAGTATAAGAGGAACATCTCAGGTGAAGTGGGATATGCTAGATCACTATTTTTGATGCCACAAAAGAAAGAGCCACGACAGAGAGATTGTGGATTTCATTGTGATCTGAACCAGTTACTTGTAGCCTTTCAGATGGTGTACATTATATACATGGTTTTTTTTTTTTTGTAAGGTAGTGTCCTTTCAGCTTCACATAACGCCTTCTGCTGGAGAACAGCAGAATAATAGACAGTACAGATAAATTGGAGAGCATGGCGTTCACACATGATGTTTATTAGTGGTGGGGGTGGGGATTCCATGGCATTTGAGGGGTGGAGTGGCAGTGGCAGCAGTCAAATGCCAGCACTATCAGACAGGATCTTCTGCTCAAACAGAGCTGGGCTCCAGTAGGACTGTAACACACCTGTACCCTGACCGGCGTCATTTTGTCTCCATCAGCCAAGGGCAGTGACCCCCACACCCCGCCCCACACACACACACACACACACACACACACACAACAGTCATTGCCCCCAGGATGACCTCTTACTGCTGTGTTTTGGATCCTCACTGTCCTCTTTCTGTGTTGTAAACTGCATCTGTACTGAGAGCTGAGGTCACACAATAGCGACTGCCCTTTACTATATCAGTCATGTAGTGTTACAGCCCCTGGCATAAATTTTTTTCTTTTGTTGATATGAAAAAAATATATTCCAATATGCAAAAGAATTGCATTAGATTAGTTTGAGCTCTGTTTCACAAAGCCACAATGTTCAGCTGTTTAATAAAATTTTTGTGTCATATCTGTGATACAAATGACAAAATCTGGATAAACATGCTCCATCCAAGTGCCATGATTTCATCATTTTTATTATGGCTGTATAACTGTCAGCAGCAGGAAAGCTGTAAGTCAGACAAGTGAAAGAAAAATGTTAGCAGTAAACTAAGCGTGCAGGTGCCTGCTAAGCCTTGTTCAGATAGCCAGTCTTGTGTTGCTTTTGCAGTCATTTTGGTTTGTTATGTTTCCAGTTACTGCCTATACAATAAACTGAGTAAACTGAGTCATTTTAAGAGTAACAGAAATAAATTATGAAACCTATTGGTTATGAATAAATCATGGTGGTGTGCTTACTAAGTACTATAGACTGCATTATATCTGTCATGTAAACCACATTTTCTCACTACACAAAATATCATTCATCTGTGCTAAGCTAAATCAAGTATGGGTTTAGTAGCTATGATATGATAAGCAGTTGATTTTCTATTTTATATTTTTGAATATATATATATATATATATATATATATATACACACACACACACACACATACACACACACACACACACACTGTGATGAGTTGGCGCATTATACAGTGTGTCTCCTGCCTTGTGCCTTGAGCCCTAGGCTGCCTGGGATAGACTGCAGGCCACCCATGACCCTGAATGCAATAAATATAAATGAGGGGTCAATGGAAAATATAGGAATAGTCCATGAAGGCAGTATACAATTTTAAAAGATTGCTATATTTTGAATTTTTAAGATGCACATACGTCTCAGTTTCAACCATAGAACTCACAAATAGTTTGATAACATTCTTGCTAAAGCACAAAAAATTTTCAGTTTTAAGATTTTGTTTCCTAAATTCATGATTATTCCTGTTTTTCCCACTGACTTTTCATATATAAATAAAACTACTTCTGAAGTTTGAACAAGTTAGATGATAGGTGATAACAAGAACTGGAGTGAGAGCTCAGTCCTGCCTTGTTAAAAGTTCAGGTGAGAAACACTGCAGTGGCCTGACACACATAAACATGCACAGGTATGAGGGACCAGTACGGTTTTCATACAGCAAAAGTATAATGTCCCGTCCCCCCCACCTGCAGAACAAGGGATCAGAGATCAGTCACTTCAAACAGAGTGACGGACATAGAGGCGCCTGGCTCTACTGACCAGTGACGTCCTGAGAGGGAAAACAAAGAGGGTGGGATTATGCATGAGCAACACTGGATGACACATAGCCAAAAGAAGCAAGGAGGAGGAGGACAAGGATGAAGGACTTCAGTAGGAGTATGGCAGTTTAGATGGATGGGGGGAGACAACTGAGAATTTTTGAAATATTCTAAAATGAGAGTTACAAAACAGCTGACAAAAGAACCTAGAAACTAAAGTGAGAAAATAAACAACACTTTTGTAACGAAATTAGCAAGACTTTATTTTGTAGTTTGATACATTTATAAACCCAGTTAAACAAAAACAGCATCAATCTCAAGTAAACTAACTTGGCATATAACCCAGTCTGATGCAAGTGTAAAATATCTGCAATCAACTTCACTGAGTTACCTTTCTATCATGTGTCTGACTCCTAGGTAAGTGTAGGTATTTGCTACCATCAGCAGTGAGCTTTCTTCCTGTAATGCTGCATGTCAAATCACATAGTTTCACCCTAATTAGTATGCCAAAACTACCTGAATGGTATGCTACATCTGGCCACAATCCAGTGTGTTCAAATACTGGACAGTATTAGATCTCAGGATTTCGAAGGTATAGAGGGGCCTGTGAAATTAGGCAAGATAGCAGATATACTTTTCAAGCACAGGTGTTGATTTTAATAACTTAACATTTGTGATCAATATAAATGTATCTGTATATTTTAAAGTATTTATTATATATAATAATATATAATATAATAATATATTAAGTATTTTAAGTTATGTCAAAGTAGAATATTCACGATAAAAGATTTTAATTACAAAAATTACTTCAGCCCAACATTTTTTTTTTGTCAAATTCAGCAATCAGAGGTCAATGAGTAAACCAGGTGAGGTTGCAATGTCTAAAATGTTCCATGCATATTTGAATTCTATACTAATTTCATTGACAGTGGTCTACATTTTGTAGTATGTAGTACTTGATTTCAGACACAGCCTATGGCCTAATTTTGTAATAAAAAATGATGTACTATTCTGTGTACTGTAGTTACTATGTAATTTAAATAAATATGCAACATCTTGGACATACTATATCTCATATAGCCCACATACTGACCTCTCATTGCCTAAGTATGATGGCATAATCTTTCATGCCTCTTCTTAACCATCAGAATTATGGTACCAAATGACATTTAGTGATTGAACACTTAGGATTTTGGCTGGATGTATGATGCCATCCAGTACTTTCTGTATACTCATTAATGAATTCTATGGTTTTGTACACAGAAATTATGCGAGCACTTTTTTGGCATACTTATTAGGGTGGAAATATGTAGTCTGGAATGTAGCCTAAGTGTAGATCGCTGCAACAATCTTCAGTGAGTTCCTGTCATGTGACCAACTCCAAGATGAGTGTAGATACATACAACCATCAAGAGCGAATCATCTTCTTGTCATGTGACTGAGCCCTACCTGAGTCTAGTTATCTGCAGCTGACTTTACTTGGAATTCAGTGATATTTTTACATGTTAAAGTACCCCATGTACCTCCAGTCCTTGATCTGACTGTAACAAAAAGGGAATATTTTTATAAGCACAATTTGTGTGTCCACATGTCCTGTGGAGTCTGATTTGGTCTCATGCAACACGGTACGCAATATGGAGCCATCCCACGAGCAGGACAAAGATGCCTGCAAGCTCATCAGTCTGCCAAACTTAACATTTGTCTTTTTAAATAACACAAGCAAAGAGCAGAAGTTCATTACTCCATTTCCATTGTAAGGAATCTTTTACTTATCTCAACTGCCTGTTATCACTGAGCTTATTTACAAAAGAATTAAAAAACAAAGCAAAAAGAGCACCTAATGATACTGAAACAAGAACATATTAGCCCTGATGGTAATGTGTCAACTTTCTGCAAAACAAATTAGTCTGTTAATTTACCTTCATCGCAGTCGGTAAAAGCAGTTAAGCTTACATTTTATACATTCCTTAAAAGACTGCAAACTATGGCTGTACATATTATATATAAATGTCCACACTTCAGACCAACAAAATAAAATAATAAACCTGCAAAGTAAAGAAACATTTCCAGCCGGATGCAAAGCTGTGTCAAGGTTTAAGTGCTCAGGTCAATCCGGATAATTGGCCTTGTCACCACATCCACCATCTGTCACTCACCCGGCTTGAGGTTAGAAACATTCCTGACACTTTTGCAGGTCCGTGGATGCTGGCTTACACAGAATGGAAGCCTTAATGTATCCTGTGAGCTACTAATAATAGAAACTGTCATTTGTGTTGGGAGGGGGAGTAGTATTGCTACAGGAAATTTGAAAACAGTCCCAGGACATGGGGTTGAATATTCACATCTTCTATATAAAACACCATGTTTGAACATGGGGTTAAATCAGTCATTTCCAGTGCACACCTGTCACACAGAAACTAAAATAAAGCACACTACATTGACTCCAGAGTCAAAACCAGAGCTTTGAACTGCGGTACACTATATATCGAGTACACCAGCAGCCTGTCCGTGGAAATGATTCTTTTTCAAGGTGAGAAGCTGCCAAGAGTGTCGAAGTAATGCAGCTGGCATCTCACAGCAACTCTGTGCAGAACACAGAGACGAAATGTCCTGTTCTGCTGAACAGATGTAATCTGCTCACACGACAACGGGCGTCCACATCATTCCTTCATAGTCCTCTCTGCTTCCTCTGTTACTCTCCCCTTACAAGTAAATAAGTTAAACCAGCCCAATGATATTAGTCATTAAGGTAAAAGTCATGGAAACAGAAAGTAAAAGCTGAAACAAAATTAAAGTCACACTGGGGCTGGGGGGGGGCAAAAAAAAAAAAAGCAACTCCCCACAAAAGGGCATTAATCAGAGCTGTAACCAGTCACACTGAATAAGCAGGGAGGCTGAGAGTTCGCTTTGTACGCTGCAGTGATGGCGTGTGGCCTGCCTTCGACGCCACCTGTCCACCAGTCTTTAAAAGGTTCTGTGTTATCAGCCAGCCATTAAAGTTGCGAAAGAGAGACAGATTAAAAAAGCACTGGGTCTTCTTCCTGTGTTGTTCCTCCAAGAGCCTGTTCTCTGTCACAAGCTCCGTGTGCGTAGGTGTGTCCTTGCCCCAGACGTCCCCATTCCCAGGTGTGACCCCCCACCCCTCACTATGGAGCTGTCTCCCCCACTGTCTCGATGCCATGCTGTTGTAGTTGTGCCCTTAGCAGGGCATTCTCATTCTTCAGCTCCTCGATCTGCAACATGGCCAAAATGAGAGGGCTCAGTTACCAAGGCAACAGTCACAAAGATCCTGCCCCCTGCCCCTGTTGGACCAGATGTTCGGGCTGCTCAACCAGCAAGCTGCCCGACTCAATCCGTTGTCCAGCCCGTGACTAAACAGGTCAAGTGGGCTTGTGGCAGCTTGACACATGTTACATAGACCGTACCTGCTGTCTCAGGAGCTCGTTGTCCACTTGAATGCGCTCCACCTCCTTGAAGCTCTCCTGCAGTCTCTGATTGTTCTGCCTTAGCTCTCTTATGTAGTCACAAGCTTTGGACAGAATTCCTCCTTTACTCTGTCGAGGGAGGATTGGCGGGTCAACACCAGACTTTCTCACATGCGTGTTTTTATGCTTGGCCTCATTTCAGCACAATCACCAATGCCATGAGAAGAAGTTATAGATCACAGTGGGTGGGGTTATCTCACACCAATAAGAAATGGTTTTTGAAAACGACTGACAGTGCACCTTAATCCCAGCCACTGAAGGTCACAAAGCCTGACTTCTCCCATTAGTACCCTTACCGCTCCAGTCTTGCTGCTGTCCATATTGCAGTCAGGGATAATTTTAGACAGGGTCACAATCCAGTTGTTGATCTTGTCTCTTCTCCTCCTCTCCACTGTGAGGAACAGCAAGAACCATACATAGTTACAATACTGTAGTAGTACTTATGTCATCTCTCACACCATCATCGCTCACCCTCACTTTAGCTTTGGCTCTAGTGCCCTCTGGTGGAAAAATACAGCAATTTGTCACTACTGGTCTTTTAATGCTTTTAAAAGTGAGTCTTACATTTTTGCTTTCATAGTATGACTGATTTAATTATCTCCATGACGCAAAATGAGAAAGGCTGTTATGATTCTGGGATGACTGCATTAAGTGGAAAACGGATGTATGACGCATCACCTTCATTGTGTTGTGCTCTCCTCCTCTCGTCTCTCGGTGTTCTTGTCCCATCCATCTTCCTACAGAGCACAAGATTTTGGGTAAGAGGTGCAAAATGCTGTCAAAATAATCTTGAGAAAAACAGAAACACAGCTAAAAGCTTTGGAAAAGGTCATCTTGAATTCATCACAGCTCTAAAACCAAAACTTGATGATATTTAGTTGGTAATTTTTAAAATTATAAATTATGGTAAAACCAAGGTATTGTATAGAGGGGGGTAGAATCTCTTTGTCAATAACAGCCCAGGGTAGTGGTTATGTCAGGTACTTTTTCTGTCAGGCCCCCCTTCAGAAGCCCAAAAACCTTATGCCCCTACCCACCCAGTCAGCACATATGTTGGCGCAGCTATGGTTTAGAATGGTAGGCCGGTACTCGTTTGTACACTGAGACTATGGAGCGCTAATAAACTGATGCTTTCCCTACTAATACTATGCTCTGAAATGGAATATGATCACATGTCAACTGTCTAACGTTTAAATGATGTTCACCTACATATGTTTGCTGACTTTACTATTAAAGAAATCAGTAATAAAATGGATGCATGTTTAACTTTAAGACACTACTTGTATTCCTTTCAATTTCTGAAACAACTTGTTTTCTGCAGATACCAACAAAATAAGTTTCTGATACTCAATTTTTCTAAATTTTTCTTGATAGGTGGAGGAACAATTCACATGCAACCTCCTCAAATATAGCAAGTGAAGACAAATACACCTTACAACTCTGCAAGTGGACAGTGGCATAGCTTTTAATTTTGCAACGCTTGTCTCAAGCATAATTTAGACCATATCCAATATATATCCAGTTTATCACCATATTTACTTCACTTGTGTTCTGAATGCTTATCATCACATAGCCTGATTGTAGAAGCATTGCCTGCTTTTTTCCTTCCTGTCAGAAATCTGTCCATTTTGGAACATTAATGTCGTCTTGTCGTACTTGTTTATTGCTCCCATGAGAAACACATTAGCTCATTTACCGTTCTGAGCAACATTTTCACCCAGTCAATGCGCAGTAATGACTGAGGAACACCCTGGAATAGGGGGGAGGGTGGGAGCATCTCATGGTTTGAGAAGCACTGGCCTAGTCTAACCAATAAGAACGGACTAAATCACATGATTGACAGCACATCCCAAGTCTCCCCTCTGCAGGCTTCCAGTCAAACCTCCCATGATCCACAGCTGAGCAGACCTTTTAAAAAAGTGACACAATGCAAACTAAGTGCACAAATAATGTGCTGTTCTTTTGTTGCTCCAGGGCCATTTACTTGAAAAGCCCACTTTTACCTTCTTCTCCCTGTAAAAACAGCCTTGCCGTTGTAGCAGTGCCTGCTTTGGTACAGAGTATAAAATTCATCGGCACTGTGAAACACCCAAAACTAAGTATGAAATACAGAGCTGAAAACAACTTCACGAAACAAAGCCAGAAATCACAACAAACTCACCCTGACCAAACTCAAATAAATTAAGTACTGTTCACACAGAACACCTGGATGTGTGTGCGTGTGTGAATCTAAACAAATAAGCAGCTAGCACACCTACTGTTTCATATTCATCTATGCTGGTTACAGTTACAGAAATGAAGAGGGTCTCCACACTCACAACATAAGTTCATCTAATGGTGTGTGAGCTACAGATAGTCGTGATCTCGCATCATGTAAATGAGCTGCATATTCTTGCTGAAATAGCCGCGTTTAAGTGAGCTGCAGATTCTTGCTGTGATCTTGCAACACGCAAATAAGCCACAGATTCTAGTCATCATCTCACGACGTAACAGAGCCGCAGATTCTCACTTCAGCTGTTCTGAAATTCCAGATCATCCTCTCTGCTGACACAGTAGCGGATACATGTTTATTTACTGACACCCACCCCCGTCCCTGGAGTAGCTGGTGGTTACCAGTCCACAGGCAAATTCATGTCCATTAGTATGCACATCCCTCTATAACCACAATGCAGAGGAAACAAAGAAATAGGTTCCTCTTAAAGGACCTAACACAAGCCTAAACACATTTTGTCCATATTTAAATTTCACCCAACAACAAAAGGGAGACAAGGTTTATGGATACACTACACTGTTTGGGGTTCAGGGCATGAATATTCATTAGTACTGATCATGTCCAACATGCATTTTGTGAAATGAACAATTTGATGGGGTAGCAGACAGAACACACAGCTGCATACTAAGTCGGTTCAACACCACCACAAAACAGCGAGCTGCACTGTGCTAGTGGACTGCAACCACATTATCTGTATAAGCAGGATACAGGATCAAGGAAGAAAAGACTGAATTAGGTGTTGAAGACAATCAGGAACAGCACATGTTCAACTTGTGTCAGTCCACCTGAGCCATCTCACCATCTTGAATGCCATGCTGCAGCCAGCAACTGTGTAGTGCATTACATTAAGTGCAAAACGAGGACCTTGGAAAAGGGGGGATGACTATAGGGCACAAGTCCTAGGGAGACAGGAGACTACGACCCTGATCTGAGAAACGGGTGAAGGGTCCAGGGTACGAGCTCTGGGGAGACAGGGGGCTATGACCCTGATCTGAGAGACACGTGAAGGATGCAGGGCGTGAACTCTGGGGAGACAGGGGGCTATGACCATGATCTGAGAGATAGGTGAAGGGTACAGGGTGAAACAGAAATTTCAAAATCCCGGAATGACTCAAACTGATACATTTTTCCTCTTTTCTTATCCCTCTGCATCCTGCAATTCCTCTGTCAAGGTGGATGCAAGCCACCTTGTTGGTGTTAATACTTTTAAGCCATTTTACGAAGCTAACAACGCATGAGTCCTTGCTCACTGGTTAATTATGGAACAGCAGTACTCACACAGAGTAAGGATGTGTACGAGGTGCAATGGTCCGAGGAGAGCCTGACTGCAGAACATCAGGGGGCGTCATCATCAAGTAAAACTGACCTAGAAGGCACAGGGCGTGAAAAAGAGAGGCACAAGTCTGATAAGGGACATGAGGGCCCAGCATACACTCACTGCAGCTGCTGGTCACATGCCTCTAATGATGGTATTAAGGAAGCCTACAGCGTTCTGAGCTGATGCCAGCAGTTATACAACACAGGCCGCGTGTCAAAGAGGCCCGGTGCGAACCAGCCACTGCGCCATGACTTGGCTCTACAGCTCAGCTGTCGATACTCTGCGCAAGCGTGCATAAGTGTGGACTCACCCCCGGCCTGCGTGAGCGTGGGGTCCGCAGCAGCCTGCACAGACACTGCTGTGGCCGTCCCATCACTCACCGCAGCAGCAGGAAAGTAGGCAAAGCGTGTCTCTCCCCCCACAGAGTCCCCCGCTGGGCTGCCGCCATTACTGAAGGGATTCTGGATGACAGCCTGTGAGGAACAGGAGATAAAGGTGCTCGTGTGAAGATCCTGAGACAGACGCAGTTCAAACTGTCCCACGCCTCTTGCTGAGCACATCATGTCCCTGAGCCAAGAGCACTTCCTCTCCAGCTTCCTAATTAACAACTCTAAAGGGTTGTGCAGAGGTCATATATGGCACAACCACATATACCGCATCACATCAGACAGGCCCTTGCTCGGGGGCAAAACCAACGTGTGCCAGACTCCGCCCTCAAGCTTGCTCAGTTACAATGATGTGAGAGGACTGCAGACAAGTTTAATTTTCGAGTGAAGACGATGAATTTGAGTTTGTCTGAATTTCAGTTCAAAATGGAAATCATGCACAACCTGTGTTATAACAGCCATACTTTATTATTAATGTGCAGGAATAAAAGGAGAGTGGTTGTTGATCATACAGTTTGATTGATTATGCTGCCAGTGTTATATTTTTACTCTATTAAAGGTCCATTAACTTTATACACACCAAATTATCATCACATAAAACTACAACTAACATGAAGAGGTTTAGACACTTCTAGATGTTTAGTCAGAAGAAAAAATACCACACAAATTGGAATGCTCACTTCAGAAATAAATAGGTGTTTCAAGACATGATAGATCAGAAGATGCAAAGGCATTCTGTATGATTTCATTACAGACTGAGTATTACACAGTTACACAAGTTAAGCAACACCTTTCTCTGAACCTACATGCTGAAAGGGAAAAAGATTTGTACCATTCTGTGCTGGATGTGACAGTAAAAAACTGCTAATATTCTACTGTATTCCTTATCTAACCAAACAAAACCAAAACTATTATCAGTAAGTACAAGGTTAGAAATCTGTCAGTCCAGCAACATAAAGAAAATGTAAAACTGGCTTGGGAGCCAAGACAGACCACAGCACTGCTACCTGGGCCACAGCCTGTGGGTTTCCAGCAAAGCTGGAAGTGGAGACGACGCTGACCGCCCCGCCTCCATCGTCTGCTGTGTCCAGCTGAGGGTCCGTCACTTGGACAACCCGATATGTCACCTGGTTACAGGGAACAGCACACCATGAAGAGCGGCCAATCTGTTGGACCATCAATGCTCAACCCCACAGACAGCATGACACTCGCTGTTGGAGCATGTATGCAATCTGCATAAGTGTTCATTGCTCAAGTGTTCTGGATCTGTCCTTCACTAGGTAAGCCTATACTTCCTCATTTCCAGGGCTATTTTCAGCAGCTCACACATTCGTTTTTAACTAACTGATTAGAAACTTTGATGTCTACTGTATATTTATTTTTATATAACAATGTACAGACACAATTATTGCATATTTTAAAGCAGCTTTTATTCAGAAAACTGCATGCAGCTGTTTTTATAAATAGCATCCCACAGTCACACATCATGTGACTGTCCTCCTGACTTTCTGCACGCCAATTGGAGGGATCAAAATAATTTTTCAGAGCAATTATGAGGGAAATCAGCTGCTTGATTACACACGAACCTCAAACATAAGGGACATCTGCAACACCACCACACACACACACACACACACACACACACACACACACACACACACAAGCTAGCTAAGCAAAGCCTGCCACCTATCAGGACACAGACCAGGCAGC